>SJJU01003008.1:0-23921 GCA_012932125.1 Conopomorpha cramerella
TTAATAAAATATCGCTGTCTTGTTTTCAATATTACTACTGTCAGAATTGTGTAATTTATTGAAGTTATACATATATATTATGACCCAGAATTTATTGTTTCTCGCGAATGTTTTGCTACGTATAAAGATATTACAATAATTCTACAGGACAGCTAAAGCTACATGAACGAAATTGTGCGGCGACCACGCTGCTGTGAGTGAAATATATTTCCATAAAATACCATTTCATAATGTGATCCTAAGAACTTATACTCTGCATTATACGTATAGATACGTTTGTAGAGATGCTGAAACCTGCATGGATGCTAGTGATATTTCTAGCCAAAAGTATTGTAAGGACATCAACGCGTGAGTTAGTTCTACTAATAAACAACTACAAACGCGAAAATTAGGATATTTGTCACTCTCTCACGCAAAAACTCCGGAACGCATTTCAATGAAACTTTGTACGTCGGAATGACATAATATAATGTACTCTATTCTATCCTACATTTCCCTCGAAAACAAAATATATTGAAAGAAAGAAAGAAAAAAGATTTATTCACGCCGCACACGGCAAAAATAAAAGCATACATGACACGAAAAAAAATGGAAACAGAATTAAAAATACTACATAATTGCGGCGATGAAAGGGCAGCTGGCTCAGCATGTTGCTGCGGCTTACGCCTGATTTTCAGCCAGTGCCCGGGGTGTGACGCACGAGGATTCCAGCAGTGCTAGCATCAGACACAATTATACGGTGGAAAATATAAATACGTACATACAATACAATAATATACTACATATATACATGTCACGACCACTGAAGTCAATGCGCAGTAGTTACTAACAAAGTGCGATTGGAATGAGGAGTCCTTCTGTCGTTACAGAAGGAAACACCGACGAGGTACATCTAATACTATACAGAATAGAAAAAGAACAGGGTTTAACCAGATATCACGTAAGACTTCAGAGATTTTTTCATAGATGCCATTGTCGGAACTGAATCAAAAGTAACCTTAGATCACAGAGGAAACAACAGCTTTTAAACAAAAAAAAAGAACACCAAAATCGTATTTAGGTACCTATTCAAAAGTTCTGAGGTAACAAAGATAAAAAAAATATAGGCGAATTGAGAATCTCCACCTTTTTCAAAGTCGGTTAAAACGACCGTCATGTTTGCAAAAAAACGAGAATCTATGTCGGTAGTGTTTAGATTTATGACATCAATACATAGCATAAAGGAAGGGAAAGACGCTTTCCGCTGTCCCTGTGTATGCTTAGATCTTTAAAACTAAGCAACGGAACTCCATGCGGCCTTTGGCAATAGATTGTGATTCTTGAGGAAGATTTCAATACATGCATAATACAGTAGAGAAACTCTGATAACTCATGAGAAGCCGGGGCGTGTCGCTAGTATTTTATTAAAACACAATTTGCTGTTAGCAAAAGTGCTTATTCTGTAAGTTAACTACGTGTCCAAACAATTGCGTAGTGCAAAATATAATTGCCAAAACGTTGGTGAACCTACAAATTTCTATACAAACATGACGCAAACACAAAATAATGCATACTATCAAAACGTGTTCAGGTTTACATTAGAAATTCACAATCCTCAAACACAAAAGGATAAAACGCTCTCACAGTGTAAATGGCTGAGCAACACACATCGGATGGGCAGTTTTAGGGCGGGCGGTGCAAAACGACCATCGACGTTATGGGCGGGCGGAGTATTACCTCCGGATTGCCTCATATCGCCACGTGTTGCCCTATTTTGCCCCACGTTGCCCCATATTACCCCGGATGCCATCCAAGTCCGCGGAAACACACCTATTGCGAAACTAACGGCGTTTTCTAATGACGGAAAAGCGTGAATAACAAGTGTAAAGCTTCTGTTCACACTACACTGTTCAACTATTACTTAGTCGCCAAACACGAGCAATGTTATGCTCAAATGGTGACTCTGGCATATATTTACACTTGTGTAAAAAGATAACTGTAACTACTGCAATAAACATATTTTTTTTTACGAACATGCCGCTGTGCCATAGGTATACATACATAAAAGCGTCTTGGAAAGAAAGAATCACAGACTAAAAAGTGTTATATTGTAGGACGTTCCTAATTAGTTTAGTTTACTATAAACTAATTTTTAAAAAAAAAATCACCGACTTCAATCAGTACTAGTCGCCCGATCATACGATTTTTCAAAGTTCCCCTCGATTTACTGAGCTTGCCATCATCAAATCTTGATTTCCTTATCATGGGACATTTGAAATAACTTCTTTCCAACAAAAAAAACAACATAAAAATCGGCGGAGTTATCCGCGAACAAACATTAAAGAAGAAAATAAAAGCATATGTAAGGTCGAATTGAGAAATACTCTTTTTAAGTCTCTTAAAAATACACTTTGGATTTGTTTCGATTTGAATTCTAAAAAGTTGGTCAGTGAACGGATTTTTTTTTATTCAGTGACCAGTGCCATTCTCTGGAGACGTACGCGTCTACTTGCTTATTGAACTGAAATATGGAAAACATGACAATTGTATATTGCCATTACCTCCCTTTACTGAATAAATAATTAAGTACCGGCTATCCTCTAATAAATTTCGCCGCAGAGATTCGGGGGTGCGACTATAACTGGTAATACCCCGAAAGCCATTACAGTGGATAAAAAGTGTATCCAGGCTGGTCCCGCGTAAGCCAGATAGGCAAATGTATAATCCTCTGCATATCGTGGATCCTAGCTATGCAGAAGATTATACTAGAAGATACGTACCCACGTAAAAATATTTTCGTTTTAGTTATGTAACATCAATAAGAAAAGTGTCCATATGGCTAGTAATCCAGACATTTCAACGGGTTTATCTAAAGAAATGAAATTACACATACAGACATACGTCTTATCTTTTGTAAAATTGTACGTAAAATAAAAAAAATAATGTAAGTAGTTAGCGTACTAGATTTGTTACCATTGTCGCTATCTATTATTCCAAAACCCCCAATATTGTATATATGTAAAAGAAAGTCGTGTTAGTTACTCCATTTATAACTCAAGAACGGTTGAACCGATTTGGTTGAAAATTGGTGGGGAGGTAGAACCGGGAAACGGATATAGGATACTTTTTACCCCGATCCTGTTGGTCGCGTCGCTATATAGAGGGCGTTATAGTTTGTATGATAACTGAAATTACGCGAATGAAATCGCGGGGCGTCCACTAGTTGTATATAAAGACCCAATGTATCTTAGAAATAATCTAAGAGAAATCATGTTTCCAAAGCATTTCTCATCATAACAAGGACGAAAGTCGTAAGCTTTTTCTAATGAATGTATCCAATAAATCTGTGAGTGCATTCCGCCATCATTCATTTCAAACTACTTTTATTGTCGTAAAAAGGAAGATTAAGGTTATAAAGTTTTTAAAATTCCCTTTTTACGATTGAGCCCCGGCGTGTCGTGCATACGGCAATTCTGTTATAGCGAAGCTCGTTTTACGACTTGTTTCAGGTTAAATGATGGGCCATCACATAGGTTATCGTTAAATTTTCTCATTTCGTAATATCGTAATCAGGGAGGTTTCTATGGTAGTCGACCAAGAATCCCTCTAGATATGATAATGATGACATTCATAATACGATTTTTAACCTTAGGGTGGTAGACCAGGGGGCCAAGTATATGTATTGCTGATTTCGTTACTTTAGTCCGTAGTAAAATAGCGGTGCACATCGTTTAACGCTACGAAGCCCCGAGCGATGGAACTACGAGAGTGTAACATACTTGGCCTCCTGGTCTACGCTAAGGTTGAAACTCATATTATGAATGTCATAATTAGATTAGTTCATTAGATTATTTACTTGTCTCA
Organism: Conopomorpha cramerella; assembly: GCA_012932125.1. Taxonomy (NCBI): domain Eukaryota; kingdom Metazoa; phylum Arthropoda; class Insecta; order Lepidoptera; family Gracillariidae; genus Conopomorpha; species Conopomorpha cramerella. The sequence goes on from SJJU01003008.1 coordinate 3,844, forward strand.
ATAAATGAACTCTACCTCATTGATGTTTTGTGCGAGACTACCGAACGCACTGAGTTGTTTAGCATACAAACAATTATAAAAAGAAAATCCAGCTCCACATCCTATGATGCTCTTTAAAAAAATACAATAGAATGGATCAGCAGTTCGTACCTAATCCACGAGAGAAGTCGGAAGCAAAAATAAGCTATTAAGTAACCTCTTGCCTTCAAGATAAGTAATGTCGGAACAATTTTATTTCTATCCCTCTGTCTATTTTACTTCTCTACCCAATTTAGTCTCGGTAATTTTGTTTGAACGAGGCCACAGAGTGACGTGCGCTCACTAAAGTTTAATTAATCAGATTCAGTTCAGTTTAACTTCAGGTATATTTATTTAGACTGCACTTTTTACGCCATACTTTAGACAATTTCACAAAATATTAGAATTTATTTTAAATGTTCCTTTTGTACATGAAGTTTAGATGAGAATAGCAAGCTTCTTTTTCTTCTGACTCCGATTCCTATCGATTCTTCGTCGTATTCCTCTGTATTCTTAGACTTGCTTTCTTTGGACACTGCCAGGTCTTTGCTAAATCTGGAATAGGCAGGTAAGATGTTTAGATTTTTAAAGATACCTATATCGTACCTTTAACAGAAAACTCAGTTAACCCACTTTTTTTAGGGCAAGCATAGGTAGTCGCTATGGCTTATGACTGCCACAATAGATTTTGGTGGTGCAAACTGCATAATTTGTTACATTTGGGTAGTGAACAGGAAAGTGAAAAGATCATGCTAATCAATTACAAAAATCCAGAAGTTGCATTGAACATGCTTGAAATGAATAAAATAATTAATTTGAGAGCAAGTCCTAGAACTGGTTACGAAAATCATCAAGCAGTATAGAATAATTATAAAATTTAAATTGATTTAAAATAATAACTTGAATTATTAAGATAAGTATCTAAACAACTAACGGTGGCGCATCCAAATGTTGTTTATTGAACAGCCTTTCCTTCATCATCTTGATCTCCTTGTCATCGAACTGGTTTCTATGGGAGAGTCCATCCCTCGGAGGCGGGAATTCCGAATGTGGCAATATCACCCTGGGTCTTGCAGTTGGTCGGGTTTGGGGCCTCGTGGGGCGCTCCGGACCCCACCTAGGAGTAGGTGGTGAAGGGTATGCCACCTTCCCCGGCGGTAGTCCCAACTCCGAAGGAAATGTGTCTATCATAGTAGGCCTGTAGACCATTTCCTTTCCTGGTGCGTTGAGCCACTCATGGAAACTTGCTGAAGGCACGGCTAATCTCAGAGGATTGATAGAAGGGTCTTCCTGATGTGGAATCTCCTGCTGGTTTGACATCTGGCGACGCGGGTTCTTGGTGTAGTCGGCCATTACGTCAGCAACTGAGTACTGGCTCTTTATTGATGGATCCTAGAAAATTTACATGACAAAATTTCAATATGTGTTTGTAATTACAATATGTAATCCTACTAATATTTTAAACGTGAGTTTGATCGGATGGACCTTTGTTACTGTTTAAGAAACTTTACAATATGAAATGGTTTAAGCCCAGGAATAACCATTATATTTACTTTTCCCGAAATTTCCTTGGGAACGGGATAAACTGTGGGTAGCGCCGCTAGGGTACGTATCTGAGAATACTATTGTTATGGAAAACAGTCGTCACCGAATGCGTAAGTATGAAAGAAAAAAGTACCAGTACAAGGGCTATGGGGACAAAATCTTTGGAAACTGATACCTCAAACGCAATTGAGATAAACGTAAATAGTACGATTACAAGATAGATACCCAAACATCATGTCAGAACTCTGACATCCACTACTTGACATAGGTCTGCTTAAATGCGTGCCACAATGTTCGTGCCTCTCACCGCCAATGCGTGCCTGCCGTCTTAACTAGATCGCCGGACCACCTGGTTGGAGGTCTAGGAGGATAGAGTAAAAATACAGGTAAAGTATTAGAAAAATAATATACAAGTAAAAATGCGAATCCGTACATTTTTTTGGACAAATAATTTCGCCCTATGAGTGGATTTGCCAGCGTTAATTCGCGCTTGAACTGCTTTTAGCTCATCAAGCGAACCATGCACGTATCCATTCTGAAAGAAACACAGTCATATGAAAGAAGCACAGATTACATGAATGGTATATTATACTAATCATATCAATGACAAATTAACAGCTTCATGACGCCAAATCAATAACAGCTATAACGTAGTTTCCTTCATTAAACTGCTTAATCATTGTCATGCCAAAAGTCCTGATTCACTTCACTTTCTCAAAAATTAAAACTTTTAATCCCGTTAGTTTAGACTATACGCTGATTCATCATCATCAAACACATAACGTCAACCCCTCAAATTATTTCCGTCATTTGGGGTGAAATGCCAATAATCACCACGTTTGGCAGGCGGGTTGACAATCGCAGTGGTGTTGTGGTTTAACTCCCAGAGCTGCTACCCGTTCTCTGGAGAGCACCCGCGGTCGCTTCTTACGACCCTCACGACGGGAAAAGTTAGGCTGGGATGGTGACATATGTATCCTATTCGCCGTCACCATACGCTGATTACGTCAGGCAATAAGTGAGTCAGTGTCCCCTATTATCGTAATAGACGAAACTCTCACATCGTCATCTTCAGCAGCCGCTGGTGTGAATATAGTGGTGGTACTGGTTTGTGATGGAGCCGTGAGCTTCATCAGCATGCCCTCATACTTGTGCTCCGCGTTGCTTTCCAAGATGGAGTCTTCTAAACTGCGCGAACCTTCCATCACACGACGACCACTCTCCTCGGATATTTCTGGCGCGGCGGTTATCACTGGAAACGAAGATCTTAGTGACCAGATACCACCATTTTATTCTCAATAATGAAATCCTAACTTCAATTTTGCAATTACTTATAATACGATTTAATGTTAATGGATTTACTGAAGTGCAAATATTTCAACAAAACATAAATGATAAAGTATACATATAAGATGAATTCAATATTCCTTTACGAAGGATTCTGATACCATTAAGAAAACTGCTCAAAACAAATGAACCCGTTTACGTGGAGTGTATAATCATCGGACACGTGATAACTATCAAGTAGGCCAGTATAATATAATAATAACGCCAATTGTTCTATCAATAGGCCACAGACGCTATAATACCTATACAGGCCCATAATAGATGACAAGCTACTCTCTCCAGATAACGTTTTTGTAAGTGAATGTACGTGGTAAGTGTCAAAATCAGCTTCTCAAGAGACCCTTTAATCTTGATAGTCATTGACTAAGACTAAGATTCAGAGCTACATACTAAGACTTATAATACTTTAAAATATGTATCAGTCTATGATATCATATCTATATGAATGTGTAGGGGAAGGGACGATTAACGACCAATATTTTGACAGGCAACAAGCGACATCATTTTGGGATGGTAGGAACTCCGACTTTTGTTATTTCTGATGGCATATTTCTTTGAAACCAGTCCATAATAATATGTAGCACTCACTGGTCTTTCCCTCGCGGAGGTGTCCAGCCACAGGCAAGTGGGCAGACCGCCGCCAGTCCATGTCGTCAGCGATCTCGTCGTCGAACATACCACGCTTCAGGTACACCGACACGTTCGTCTCTGAAAACACAATGCATAACGTACACCTCAGTATTACTAAGTACTTGATAAACACATTTTGTTTTATTGGAAGCATTTGTCTTAAGGTTGAATTTCTCAAGTGGGAATTTTCGATGGAACATGATCAAATTTTTCAGATATTTATACCAGCAGTGGCGTGCACTGGCTTTTACGACAAGGTAGGCAGTAATCCTCAAGGATTGACACCTAGGTATATAGAGGTAGGTTACTTGTCTTTACGAAATATAGGTAACTACATATCTATCTACTAACCCACAAAACACAGGACCTTTGTTAGCCTATGTCGTGAGTACAACAAAAAAATATCTAGCAATAACTCTATTACTACGTCGGGTAGCGAAAATACTAAGGTAGGCAGTGTATTTATGCCTATATGGTGTGCACGCCACTATAAACCAGTAATTTAGAAGTATAAGGACATGCATCCATGGCTCCCAGAGAAATAGACAAGAGACAATGTACCTCGACCTGTTGCGACCCTGAAACACCCTCTTTCCCTAATCCACATACATCTGTATTATTTTTATACATATTGTTAACTGTTCTATTTTTGCTGGGTTAAAGATTTCAAGTTTTGAATTATTGAAAGCTCATGTATTAATGATTAATGGTGAAAACGATATTACGTTGTAAAATAGAGTTGCATAAAGTACGATCATTTATTTATTTTAAATTGGCGGACTTAATGCCAATGCATTTTCTACCAATTAACTCAAGTTGTGGTAAAAAGTTATGTGTGCAGTAGAGAAAGTAGAAACATTAAACAAAAAAACACAAATAATTAAAATACCATAATGGAATTAAATACATCACATACCTATAAATAATCATACATAAAACAAAAAAGACATACATAAACAACACTTTCATTAAACGACATAATTTAAATTCACATACAAAATAAATATATAATGAGGGAGAGAATAGATATGGGGCGTTCAATATTTTATGCATTGTATAAAATTCTTGAAAGAGAGCAAAGTAATGGATGGACGATCCCGACATCGTATTATCCCGTTATAGTTTATTTACTTATTCCTAAGAAAGCAATGCACTTTACTCAAAACGATTATGGCTAAGCTCCAGGTCGTGTGTCGTAAAGGGTGGAATTGGATTTACTGGATTTAGCGTACAGTCGGCTATATGTGCTAGTCTATCTTGGTCCAGCATTAAGTAGAACTTTTGTGACAACTGAGGTCATGGTAAAAATGTTATGTTTCAATAAATAGTTGTCTCATCGCTAGACGTGCTCTTCGAAAGTGTGTCCAGAACAAGTAACTATTCAATCTGGACTTTATTTCAATGTAAGTTACATATATTGCAAGGTCAAGTTTGATTGGTCTGGTTAGGTGCGATATAGTGAACTGTGACTGTAGCACGGGACGTCCGCTCCCTCCTGGGCATTGTGCCGAACTACCAATCCAGAACAAACGTGTATAAACTACCTATTTCTATTACACTGGTAGTGATATAAAGCTCGCATGGAACGTAAAAAGAATAATTTCTAGCGCCATGTCTGTATGCACACAAGAGATTTCATGGCTTTTTGGGCTCCAATAAAGAAATGACAAGACATAAATAACGCGCTGTGATTTGTTGAAACATGCTAAGCCGCACAAAGCGTGACTTGACAGCCAATCACAAAGCCTATTTGTTCTATGATGTATCTCTCTTGACAGGTGTGCCACCTTCAGGTCACGAATGATAACAGGCAAGTTCTGATTCAAACGACGTCGTTGCAAGTACAGTTCAAAAGCTTTTAGAATAGGTATACTTGAAAGCCTGTTATATTGTGAGTGAAACAAGTGAGTGAGATAGAACTATAAAATTTCAGTTGCGCTCTCATTCTAAAAGCTAATAAAGTGCTGTAAAGTTACCGACGTAATGTACGCTCGTTTCTCCAGTAAAGTGTGCATTGCAAAGCATCTAGCTCTCCTGCTCTTAGCGTTAAGAGACGATAGAGAGAGCGATATTATGAACTCCGACCAACTCGAAAAGTGCACTACAGACAGGTAGTGTCGTAGTCAAATTCTTGGCTATTCACAATATAAAACGTCACATGCATGACTGAGTGCATTATTCGTAACCACTCATACCCTTCTTGGTGACATCATTTACACTACCAGAATCACGCACAATGCACCTAGCATTGGACGTCGGGCTGCGGAAAAAGACCTAAAAAAAGACCCCTACCAGAACATTGGATTTGAACCGTGTGCAATAATTGAAAACATATTGTAATTAGAAACATAACGAACTCAATCTTGAAGTTACTACTTGCAATAGAACTCTTTGATAATATTCAATTAATTTACTTGGGGAATTTAATTGGCTAAGTTGCACGTACCGTGTTAATTGAAAATGTGTCTGATAAGTTTGTTTTAATGGGTCTTTAAAATATATATGCATTTAGCAATTAAATGAATCGCTAAAAATAAGCGACACAACATGAAAAATGGGCTCTACAACGTTCATAATTTAAACAGATCCATATTTTAAAAACGTTTTCTCATGGTTTCGCTTGCTACATACTACTTCTACGTACCACTTTCTTTCAGTGCCAGCGATGTTTATTTAACATTACTCCATATATTCTTGCAAAACACTCCCCGCGATCCGCATAAGTAATTTCTTTTCATAATGTAGGTAGGTTCTTAAACGTCACTCGTTTTCGCCTTTTCAAAATGTTTGTTCAAATTAAAATGTTTAAAAAAAAGTTTCTTTCAGGTCAAAAACAAAACAATAAACAAAACATTCGAACTTACTTTTATCATTTAAAAAATCTCATAATAATAAAGTAGGTAGGTCTTGGGTGCTTGGTATGGTGGTCGAAAGTCGTCATCGATAGAGTTTCCGCCGACGGACACAGGAAGCGAGGTCGCCCAGGAGGAAATGGCGGAACCCAAAACTGAATATATAGAATGGGGGAAAGGCCTTTTCCCTGCAGTGGTACCCAAAAGAAGCTACACAAACCCTAGTAAAGTAAGTAGTTTACCGTATGACACTCATAGATAGATAGATAAACATTTATTTAGTTCACATGAAACAATATAAAGAAAGAAATAATACAAAATAAAATAAAAACAACAGACAAGAAATAGATGGTCGATTTTAAAGTAAAATAAGTAAATACCTACACGTGTGCCGAGCTTCACGTGAATAAAATGGGCTTCGACTCAGCATTATGTCACAGTTACCTGCGACGCTGGTATTCTGTCGACACCCGGTAGATGACAGAGAGAGCAAACGTCACTTTTACTTTGTATTGCACGATATTGACAAAAACATATATTTGGAGAGTACCCACCATAGTCAGGCATAGACAGGCAATAAAATACCAAACAAAATGGATGTCGTGACTGACGAAATAAAAACATAGGCACAGTGTCGAAAACGAAGTTTTACCATTAACGTCCTTAATTCACGTCCTTAATTCGCAATGGGGTGGAAAGAACCCAGGACACTTTCACATGGTCATCTGACCCCAAACTAGGATACCATATACTGTAAAATTACGTTTCGGATTTACGTACATACGCCTGTCTCTAAAAGGGGTAAGCAGATAAAATAGACCATCTTCTGCTGCGATCCTGACACACCTCTTTTACGAATTTTGTAAATATTTTCATGCAGGCACGTCGGTTAAAGTACCTTTTCCCTACCTTTTATTTAAGACGCAACTAATTTGCTGGACACTTGTATAACACTTACATTCGCACTACTTAGGTATACAAGACGATTTCGGGGACATGATCCGGATTGAATTTTTATAGCTCTACACTTCACGCCTATTAATCCCAAACCGGGGTAGGCAGAGGCACTTGCTAGATCAAAATATGCCCAAGGTTCACCAAGCGTATTTAATACAGAGCCCATAGGGTTCACACATCTTGAGGTGTGTGTGTTTCATCACGCCAACATCGGCATCCTTCAACATACAATCGTTGCGTTGCGTGCATAGGCTCTGAAAGAGTCCACTTGTACACGTCCAGTAGCCGGACTCGAACCCGCGACCTCCCGGTTACAATTCAAGGATCCGACCAACTGGACCAAAGACGCTCTGACGCTTTCCGGAACAAAACCTTTTTTTTTTGTTATAAATGTTTGTGTGACCATAAATTTTGTTGCAAATGTTGGATAAAAAAGATACATTTAAATAAATTTAAAATGTCTCAGTCACAAAAATAATTATACTGTTGGAATCGCTATAATTTTCTGAAAGTTACTCCGGAACATAATTCCGAAGTCATCTTTTGTATATTAAGTCGTGAAGCCACTTGGCTGAAACTAAACTGCATTAAGCTTTATTACCCCAAGATATACACAAATTGTGACGAAAACAACACATATTTGGTATGCCCTTTCCGGTTCACGTTTGAAACTTACCTACAAAGTAATAATTTTAAGATCCTTAAGTACAACATGAGCGCAATAAAGAAATAAAATATCGCAATTTCTCATCTCAGAACAAAATTAATTAGATCAGTATATTTAATAAGATTATTTTGTATAATCTTCTCCTTATAAAAATCACTAATGAATGAAACGAATGCTAAAACCTAGAAAACGTTAGATACATTTTATATTTTATTATTTGAGCATAGTTGGAAGGAACCTTGGTAAACAGATGGTTCTCATGGAGCAGCAAAATATTGTATATAAGTATTTACCGGAAAATGCTAAAACCAACACTTTAACACCGACTTTTCCTTTTTCTCTTCTTCTCATACAAACGATTCGATTATGACGTAAATCGGCTTAGACATAAATTGTGCCGTTTATATAGAGCGTCTGTGGTCCAATTAGTCGGATACTTGACTTGTGATCGCGGGATCGAGTACGGCTACTGGACGGGTACCAATGGGACTCTTTTTCAGAGTTATGCACGTAATGCAACTCTTGCACGGTAAAAAATAACATCGTGATGACACCTGCACACCAAAAGGTGTGAACCGTTTAACGGCGATGGGCTCACCCCCTGTTACGTTGGGTTAAATACGTTTGGTGAACCGTATGCATTTGCTTAGCAAGTGCCTCTGCCTATCCCTCTTTGGGTTTAAAAGGCGTGAAGTGTATTTATTTTAATTTATTTCTCCGATAAATTGTGGGTGCGGTTTATAGGTTAGGTTAGTTAGGAAAACCGGTGTCAAGGGTTGAGGGCAAAGGTCAGCTCGGCGGTTCTATATTTTTAGCCCCTAGAATTTTCAAGCCTCTAATTGGCAACTTAATACGATCACAATCCAATTGGTGTCCACTTAACTTTGATGATCAGTCTATCACAGCGAGTGGGAGTCCAACCGCTTCTTCGCTCTTTACATTCATCGCATTGTTACTATATTCGGCCATAACGGAAACTCTTTAATCCGATGTACGATATTCTAAATGGAATTGGACTCTGAATATCGATAAAAAAAACTTTTAAAATCCCCTCGCGGAAAAGCTCGCAGGTTTGCATTTAACAGTTCTACATTTTGTAGGTTATGTTTGGACACACAGTGCACATAAACCGACGTTGATAATACCTAGTGGGGTGGGCAGTCACTATAATAATAAACGTGATAACCATAACTTTTTTATAGCCTGACAATAGTCAGCCTTCGGACGGTGAAAAAATGCATCGTAAGTATTGTTTAACATGATTTAAAATTTAACTAAGTCTTAAATCCTCTTCTTACATTACCCAAGTAAATACATTTTTTAGTCAACTTGTATCCATATGTCCAAACAACTGAATCATTATCTTTTCGATCTTGATAAATTAATTCTTTCAAACTGCAAAATTCTCTACCACACTATTTCTTTTTGTGTCACAGTGTAACCAAACTCCTGCGAATCGTCACTAAAGTATGGGAAATAATGGAGAAGCCTTATGAGCATGACACTAGTTTCGCTGGACCCAAAAATAACGATTGGCCAATCGATTGTCACCGCTGTTCATTTGCAACACTTTCATTGGTCCGTATCAAACGTACGTAGCGCCATCTGCTATAAGTTTTGCGTAGATGTAGGTAGATGATAGGGGGCGTTTCCGCAGTTCGACGTCCAAGACGCCTACTGTGCGTGGTTTCAATGGCGCTACTCCAATCACTTGCTCGAGGAACCGCAACAAACCCTTTGTGTCTTTGACGATCTCTATCAGGGATCGTCGATCGGGTGCATAAGTTTTGCGTTCCCTATTATCTATATGAATTTATATATTAGCTGAAGAGTTTGTTTGTTTGTTTGAACGCGCATTAATGCATTATTTGCTATCTCTTTTATATAAAAATGAATTGATGTTCGTTAGTCTCGCTAAAACTCGAGAACGGCTGGACCGATTTGGCTAATTAAAGTCTTGAGTTATACGTGGAAGTCCAGGGAAGGTTTAAAAGTTGAATTTCTTCCAATACACGAGGTGCAAAGGCGACTTCCTATGGCAAAACAAATTTTGCAGGGGACAGCTTGTGCATAATATTTGGTAACACTTACCCCTCAAGTCGACATATTCAGCCAGGGAATAGTTGTAACCCAGCGCGATACCAGCCATCGCCGACATGGTGAGGCTGCACACCACGGCGCTGGCAATGCAGCAGGACATCGTGAATGTTATTAACCTGGTGAAGAAACGCTCATTCTGCACACTGACCTTGAACATTTGACTATTAGTTTCGACTATAGAACGATTTGTATGAAAACCTAGCGCGAAATCATCGCATCTTAGTTATATTATCTCCAAGTTCCAATTATGGTATATCTGTCTCGGATATACATACAATACGGACACGCCGCAATCTCCAAGAGGGACAGGACCTTAGGATGACAAGCATCCTTCGGCCACATTTAGCATTTTTTTTTAATCCCTATGAACAAGCGTTTGACCACCATCCTGCCTGATGTTAAGCAGCGATGTGGTCTACGATGGAGCACACTTGTTCAGTAGGTACCTATTCACCCGCGACTTGAAGACCTTCAAACTATACTGCGCAGGAAACACAGACTCCGGCAAGTCGTTCCACATCCTGGCGGTACGCACTATGAAAGTGGACGCAAACCGTTTGGTTCGCGTAAATGGCAAATCCACCTGGTATGGATGACGTTTTGCCGTTCTCCTGGTTGTCCAATTGTAAAAACGCGATGGGGGTATTAGGTTATGCAACTAAATATAGCATGCAAAGGAGTTAATAATGTCAATATTTGCCTTCGATTACAAGTTCAGTTACAAAACTGACCTAGGATACTTTTTATCCCGATCCTATGGGACTCAGCACTATATAGAGGGTGTTACAGTTTGTATGCAATACCGAAACTACGCGAATGAAATCGCGGGGCGTCCACTAGTACTGAATAAAACTAAATCTCAGGATACAATAGTTGACTATGCGTGAACTATTGAAGATAACGTGAAGAAAGGCAGCCAATCCCAGATCAGCATGGTATCTTGGAGACACATTGGAAATTATCGTGCCTATAATAAACCAGAGCCAACCGTGGTCTCAAATTTTGGTCAGATTAGTTTGCGCAACAGCTAAATGTTCAATAGTATAATTTCCGTTTCCTAAACGTTGAATGGTTTAATTCCGACGTTGATATGATAAATTGGTTCCTCCTTCCGTCATTACGACCGGCACGGACTAGTGGTCACGGCGCCGGCCTCCAGGACAGCGGTGACGGGTTCGATTTCCGCCGTCGACGTAATGTTTTAGTGATGAGCTGAGGTTGTTGTGCGTATTTGGGTGTTTTCGGTGCATCTATCTTTATATAATTCTTACTTTATCGTTAGAGAATTCTAATTGGACAGGTAAGGATAGACAGGTAGAAATTGACATACGTTTACATTTAGTACTATTGGCATTTAGATATAATCAATATATATTATAAAATGAACTGGCCTCTCGCTGTCTGTCCATAATTAGTATGCTTAGATATATAAAACTACGCAACGGATTTTGATGCGGTTTTTCTTTAATAGATAGAGTTAATTTAGAAAAAGGTTAAGTACATGTGTAACACATACAATTAGCAAAGAAACAACGTTGTTTGTCGCTACAATGCCAGAGCGTGGTAACTACGAGAGTTTACTGCAGACTCGACCCTCTGGCATGCTTTTTATCTGAATAAAAATAAATTAATACACTTAACGCCTTTTAATCGCGTAGCGGGGTAGGCAGAGTCACTTGCAAGGAATTGTCCACGGTTTACCAACGTGATATATACCATGTATTAGGTAGTCTTATTTACCTTTGAACAAGGTCGATCATCCAACCACAGCAGGTGAATATGCAACACATCTTGATTTGTGTTGAGGTAGGTCAATGTCACTGAAAAAAAAAATCTATATGAAAACGTCAACCTCATAGAAAATCCCCATGATACCCCACGCCATGGATTAACAGAAAAACCCTCATAAATGTAAAAGGGCAATATCACACAGTTCAAAGCTTACTTACAACAGGTAGATGTCCAAAACAACAATACTAAATGCATAGAGAAATACTAACTATACAAAACCTAAAAATTCATCTCACTGGACGCAGCCAAGCTTGTTGTTTAGGGAATGTGTACCCTATTTACCTGTATTTACTATTTTCATGGTAATTTAGGTTGTGTTGTGCCACCGCGCGTTGGAATAGCAAAACACAAAATGACAGGAGTGTGCAGGAATTCTACAAAACATGACGTGAAATTGTCAATGGTGTCAATGTAGAAGACATTAGAAGCAAAGGCGCTCCATTTCTATGGACCATATTCTGGTTCACGTTTCTGAATACGGACCTGTTACGTCACTCATCCTTATTTATACAAGAGTCCCATTGGTACACGTCCGGCTACTGGACGTGTACCAATGGGACTCTTTTTCAGAGCCTATGTATGCAACGCAACGCTCGTACGGTGAAGGACAACATCTTGATGAAACCCGCACATCACAAGGTGTGTGAACCCTATAACGGCGATGGGCTCACCCCCTGTCACGTTGGGTTAAATACGCTTGGTGAATCGTGGGCATTTGCAAGTGCCTACCCCGCTTTGGAATTAAAGGCGTGAAGTGTATTTATTTTATTTATTTATTAACTTGTTGCTAATTAGCAAGAAACGTTTTTTTGTGCGAATGACAGACAGATAAGTTGTGATGGAAAAGTGAGGCGTATGTTTCCTTTATGTTTCACGCTGATACAGAAAGTAAATTGAATTCCATGATGTACTGGGGGCCAAGTTTGCGTAGAAGCATCGCTCTGGCATCGTAGCGGAAAACGAAGTGCATCGCTGTTTTACTAAGGACGACAGTGGAATGAAAGTCAGTCAAGAAATCAGCAATGCACATAATTGTAGCAGAATTGGCCTCCTGGTATGTAAATAGAATAGACAAGACAATACATTAATTTTCTTTGCCAAGCTCAGATTACACACACATAAAAAAGAAAAGACAATATAAAAATACACAAACACAGATGAATAGGCACAGTGTAGCTGTGCTTGTCAGCGAAGAGGAGACTCCGGCTCAGTATCGAGTCACGGTTACCCGTGACGCTGGTCTTCCGCCGGCACTCAGTGAGAGGGGCGATATACGTCATAATTATAATAAATAAATAGACTAACACATAACTTTTAAAAAAAATGCTATACCTACCTACACATACAATAAAATAATCTAGAATAAATCAACTGCCTTTCTTCTTGGCATCACTTTAGCAAGCTGAAGTGGCAGTGGGCCGTCCATATTAGCCGTAGTACCGATGACCGGTGGGGCAAACGAGTTCTCGAGTGGAGACCGCGTCTCGGCAAACGGAGTACAGGACGCGCTCAGGCAAGGTGGACTGATGATATCTGCAAGATGGCTGGCAGAAGTTTGATGCACAGTGACGTGCAATTGGAGAGGCCTATGTCCAGCAGTGGACAAATATGGGCTGATGATGATGATGATGTCGTAGGTGCCGACTGTGGGATCTGGAGATTTAGGTTTATTCAGGCTTTGAGCTAGCAACTTGTAACTAAAGATATCCAGAATCTTAACGGCACAATGAAAAAAATGTCTATCAATGAACCTGATGCAAAATACGTGAACACAATCACGGGTAGTTTTTAACAATTACATGAAAAACATACAAAATACATCCTCCCAATGTCATATTTATTTCAGCCCATTATTTTCAGTGTTTTACTCGTGGCGAACAACAAAAATTTAACGTTGATTGAATATAAAACTCTCAAAACTACTCTATTCCCAAGGAATATGACTTATATTGCTGTAAAAACTGTCGTCAAGAGGTCACCGATAACAACCACGTAGACTGAACATGGAGGGTGGTTAACCGCTTAACGGCGTATATTTTAACGAGCCACCTGACTTGAAAATCAATTATTTCTGAGGTAGAAGTTGACTGAGATAACATTTTAATATTAATAACATTCACACGTATAACGGTAAAGCGGGGCAGGCAGAGACATTTGGCAAGAAAATTGTTAGTTGAGCTAAGCGTAGGTATTTATATAATCACATAAGTACATCTTTTTATAAATAGTTTAAACCGGCTATTACGGCGCGGAACTAAGATAAGCGTTCTGCTTGCACGCACCAGATCACAGTGGCGTGCAATTGAAGAGGCCTATGTCCAGCAGTGGACAAGTATGGGCTGATGATGATGATTTTCTGTGAGGGAAAATTTAAGTCAATTGTAAAGAGACAGTTAAAACATTGGTGAAACATGCTTACCTTCGTTATTTGCTCGAAGTTTCGACACAGTTACATGTACCAGCTCGTGACCATGGCACATGTAATTGTGTCAAAGCGTGGGGGCGGCTCTGAATAACAATCCCATTGGTACACGTCCAGTAGCCGGACTTCGAACCCGCGACCTTCTGTTTCAAGTATCCGACCAAGTGGCCCACAGACGCTCTTCTTTTATATATCATCTAATATATAAAATTCTCGTGTCACAGTTTTCGTTGCCATACTCCTCCGAAACGGCTTTTCCGATTGTTACTAAATTTTATATGCGTATTCAGTAGGTCTGAGAATCGGCTCCTATCTATTTTTTATGGATCTACCAGTTGTATTTCTCCCAATACACGGGTTACAAAGGCAACTTATTATGGCAAAACAAATGTTTGCCGGGACAGCTAGTAATATATAGATTTCATCATAATCATTATATAAATAGATTTTAAATTTTGTATTTACGAAATACCCGCTAAAATGCAAAAGAAAACTCCAGATAGTGACAAAGTTAATTTGTAGAGCTGCGACGACACAAAACAGAAGACAACAATCCATTAGCTCCATTATTTCTGTTCCCCAAATATTCTGTACTGAAAATAAAAAAAAAGAGTTTCTGTTAGTCGAGTGGCTAAACACGGGAAAATGAAATAAAAAAGGTTAGCAACTTTAATGGAATACATTAAAAAAACAATTTTGTCCGCTCCAGGATGGCAGGCTGTAGCGACCTACAATTCCTTTTAGCACTTATCTACCTACAATCCAGGACAGGAATCCAATGTTACAAAACATTATTCTTTTTCAAAGTTAAATGAATCCGGGTATCACATACACAGTGGCACACTGGCAGAAGTTGGATGCGAGAAGCCGAAAACAGATCATACTCGCGTGCAATTGGAGAGGCCTATGTCCAGCAATGGACAAATATGGGCTGATGATGATGATGACATACACAGTATCTATGTGGATCTGAAAGGTGATAAAAACAGTACTCACTCCCTCAAGTGTTACTTGAGCATAGTTCTCATTTATTCCTACGTGATTACAGGAGAACAAATGATGTTGCTTGAGTGGAGTTTTATATTACATCTCGTCTACGTACACTTCGAAAACGCGTTAAAACTTTTTCTTAGAATAAGTAAAAACTAGATAAGTACTCCTAGTCTGTGTATGGGTGTATGGGAGTACTCCCATCCATTAAATTTGACAACAAAAAAAAACAAAAAAAAAACATGACAACAAAGGTTCCACTAAACCTATCGACCTTGGCTGGCCAACTTTGTGGCTACCCTTAGATGTAGTGGCTCAGGCTGTTCCTGGAACTCATTCACTCACTCAGTCATTCCCAACTCGCGAGTGATCACGTGGGGTTTCAGTGAGTGCGAGACTCACATAACCCCGCCGTTGTCTTCCGCTGCAGGGAAGTATGCGTATTGAATTTCCCAAATAAATGAAACAAAAAGGTACATTATTCGTAGAAGTTCTACATCAATCGTCATCATCGTACTAAACGCAGCAGTGCAATTAAAAAACTCGGCAGGAATCGTGAATTAAGTAGCGTAGATTGTCCCCTTTAATAAGGACTAGCTTTCCCGCGGCTTCGTCCGCGTGGATTTCGGTTATATTGCGGTATAAAGGGACAACTATTAAAGAAAACTTATCATCTCCTAGGGAAAAATTTAATTTCCTCGGGAATATAATTCTTTTTTCGGAATAATAAGTACCCTATTAATTTAATCCCGGACTTCTAACCTATTACGTATGCAATTTCAACAAAACAAACTATTCTCCCATTTATATATTAGATTAGTAAGGATTATATAGATATACCTAATACGTATTTTAATAAGATAAAAAATACCGTGATTTCTGACTATACCTGAGGCTATTACATAATCACAGATAGACTGATTTTCGTTTCGTATTGCTAAGGATTAGAATTGAAAGTGCAGACGAAAAAAAAGAAAATGTTCAGTCTCAATTCCCAGATCAAAACGATCCTCAGAGATGAATCCAAGATTAGGTATTAATTATTAATTTAGAATTTACTGTGCAGACTCAGATATAAGACTGGCCATAAAGTAGGCAAATCTATACTCGTATACGTATACGTATAAATAGGAAAGAACTGTTTATCTAAATTGAATTAAATAGGTTCCGAAACTACTGGAGTAATTATAAAAAAAAACCATGTTACAAGACAACAAAATCCAGTGTCATGATGTTTGTTCCCAATGAACTCTTCACCAAGGCTACCGATATTCACAAAAGTTTGCATTTATATGTAATTTCGTCCAATTTGAGAGATAGGATAGTTTATATTTCTCTATTTAAAAAAGTTACATCCACTGCTGGACCCAGGCCCTGGAGGTTATGACAGAACAACGTCTGTCGGGTCCACAATGCCTTTACCGATTTGGCTAATTTTGGTCTTGAACTATTCGTAGAAGTCCAGAGATGTTTTGTACGTAGAGAAAATTAAAAAAAAATCTTACGTTTTGTAAAAGTGTGAAATAAACATCTTTTTATATTTCTTAATGACGCGAATGAAATCGCGGGGCGTCCACTAGTATAATAATCCAGCGAATGCGGCGCGATGTCATTCGCGCAGTTTCCACCAAATTCTAGAACAAAATTAAAATTTTCTCATATAAACTTCTACCCCAATTTTTACGCCCTTAGACGGTGAATTTTCAACAATCCTTTATTATCTCACGTAAACATCATAAAAAGAACCCCTGTGCAAAATTTCAACTTTCTACGGTCAAGAGTTTATCTTGGGTGTTGATGTGTCAGTGATGAATGAATCAGTGAGGACTGTAAGTTTTATATAGAGACTAGCTGTCCCGGCAAAAAAATGTTTTGCCATAATAATAATCTGCCTTTGTACCTCGTGTATTGGGAAGAAATACAACTGTTAGATGCATAAAAATTTGATAATAGCCGATTCTCAGACCTACTGAATACGCATATACAATTTGGAAAAAATCGCTAAATCCGTTTCGGAGGAGTACGGTAACTAACATTGTGACATGGAAATTTTATACATTAGATGTATTTTAACTAGACGCCCTGCGATGTATGCGTCTATTATGTCAACACTAACAGCAGGACAGCTAGTATTTATATACCTTTAAGCAACGTCGGGAACGCCATTGTTTGACCTACCATACCACCAGGGGTATCAGAAATTAAGAAATGTAAATAAGTCCATTAATACATTTGCCCAGTTTTATTGAAAAACTATACAGCTCACCTTACAATGGCTGAATGACGAGACTATAGGTCTTACTTAGTCCGGTAAAGTTCAAATAAGGGCAATGTGTAGACGCCGGAAGTGGGTGGGACGGATGCTGCACCAATATCCGGCGACTGCAAAGCTATCCGATTGGAAGAAACAATTCCTAGAAAATATATCGGCATTAGGCAGGTAGGTACAGTAAGCCAAGAAAGTGATCTGTATGACACTTCTTGTGTCACCAAAATGTCAATAAGGTAGAGTTGTTATAATGTGACAATAAAACTGGACACTATAAAGGAACAAGCACAATAATGTGCAGAAGGAT
Source organism: Conopomorpha cramerella (assembly GCA_012932125.1). NCBI lineage: Eukaryota > Metazoa > Arthropoda > Insecta > Lepidoptera > Gracillariidae > Conopomorpha > Conopomorpha cramerella. The sequence continues at coordinate 21,739 of SJJU01003008.1, forward strand.
AGTTTATTCGGATATGTTTAATGTTTTTATGTATAGTATTTATTTTCAAATATTTTTCATTGTATTTTATTTGTATTATGGGCCGATACCTGTTTATACAGGTATATTCAGTTGCCTGAAATAAAGGATTATTATTATTAAAACAATTAAAATTTATATCTAACTAGCTAAAACGGCAAACGTTGTTTTGCTAATATATTAACAGTGTTTCCCTGCTGTTATTTGTATGTATTTTACACATAAACCTTCCCAAGAATCACTCTATACACTAAAGAAAACCGCATCCAAATCCGAAAGGTTTAAAGATTTAAGCATACATAGGGACAGACAGCAGGTGGCGTATTTGTTTTACACTATGTAATGAAGATGTTCATTTGAGTTTCAACCTTGTGGAGGACCAGTGGAGTTAGAACACAATGAAAACATCTGTCCGTTTCATGTCGATTCATTCGTTTTAATGACGTCAGACCAATCACGGCACAGGGCGAACGCCGCGAGCTCCGATTGGTGGATTTTGCCGAAAACTAATGAATCGACACGAAACAAATGGACGTTTCCTTAATGTTCTAAACCTTTCATTCAGACTTCTGGCCGACTGTACATACGAATATACCTATATACGTAACTGAACGAGCAAATTCTCTGGAGAAATTAATATCGATATCGAAGTTACTTATTTATTTGTTGACTAGCTGTCGATTCCAGCTTCGCGTGGACATTAAAAGGACGAATATCATACAGATATGAATTTTCATTTATCTACCCATCGCCTATCTTCATCAGGGATAATTAAGGGTTCTTGCCGAAAGATTTGTTTATCCTATCCATTAGTTTCGGGGCATTTTCAATGCCAACAAACAAACAAATTGTTGCTCTTTATAATATTAATAATATTCACCTGGACATTCCGCTGGCGTAGAATTGTTTTTAGGTGCAGCCATAATAATGGAATTTGTGCTAGGGAATTCCTGTACTGTTACACAAAATTATACTTACTTTCTAATCATATTTTACTAATACAATATACAAGAGGTCAGATTCCATGCACGTCATTTTCAAAGCAGGTACTTTTCCAAGTTGATCAGATTTACCTTAACCGCGAAGTTAGATGCTGACATGCATGTTGGCCTACCTACACAATTTGTGTTGTTAGTGCCAAAAACGGAGAAGTATTAACAAAATGTGAAACAGCGTATGTATCATATTTGTAAAATAATTCGCCATAATAAATAGAACTGTTACCAGAAGACACTGTTCCGCGCGGACGGAGTCGCGGGCACAGCTAGTTTCGTTACTATTATTTCTATACCTATGTTCGTATACTACTACACTATTACTACGAACCAATGTTAGGATTTGCCTGTGTTATTTCATTCTCCTCTTTGTCTCTTTCATCTTCCGTATAAGGTGCAATATCCTTCTGCTAGTTTTAAATGTATACTGCGTGTAAAAGGGCCCCGAGCAATGGTCTTAAAAACGTTGTTGGGCTCGTCAATATCCACTCTTGTCACGTTGGGATAAATACGCTTGGTGAACCGTAATCATTTGCTACGCAAGTGCCTCTGCCTACCGCGCTTTGAGATTTGAAGGCGTGAAGCGTATTTTTTTTTCATTATAAAACAACTGGACTACGAGCCCTTCTGAACTTAATGTCCCCTACAGAATGTTCCAGTGTTTAACGCCGATTTAAAATGAAACAAGCAATTAAGAGCGAACATCAATTTGCTGCCTTTTGTGTTCTGATTGAGCTTTTATTATAAAGACTGTGTATGTGTGTGTGTGTGTGTATGTGTACTGTGCAGTGTATTGTCGCTTTTTGCCGTTCGTTGTTTCCCATAACTGCCTATAATGTACATATGAATAAGGTGTAATAACAAAAAAATAGAGACATGTCCGTAAATAATTCATTAGCCACGAGATTCTGAACATAACTATTTAAAGAAAATTAGAATATTTCAATTATAACAATAACAAACTATAATATAACATTTGAATTATCCAATCACTTACCTATATTCAAAATATTACAAAACTTATGTACCTATTAGAATGGTACAAATCACACACTGTGTCAGATCGTTAATTTTTTAACAGTCATAAGTATAGCCTTCGGTACCTAGGCGAATAGGAATTCCTCTAATTTATCGACTATTAATGGGGAATTTTCTTTGACGTTTTTTTTT
>SJJU01003009.1:0-16937 GCA_012932125.1 Conopomorpha cramerella
GCTGCGATTTGTTGAAACTAGCTGAGTCGCATGAAGCGTGACATAGCAGCCAATCAGAGCGCGTATTTGTTCTATGTCATGTCTTTCTTGACGCGCGTGCTGTGGCTAGAAAGGAGTCCGGTTTGACTTCGATGGAATTCTACTTGTGGGGTGGGGCCATACGAAAAGTTTAGTGTACAGTGATCCCAAGCCAAGTAGTATAATTTAACTAACTATAAAAAATACAATTAATGTACCTATTGTTTTATTTAGTTTACTTACCTAAAGATTGTATTCTATCTAAAAGCCTAACATGTTAAACCTTTATGAGTAGCTAATAAACGTAAATATTTTATTCGTAATACGCCGATCTAGAGCTCATCTGCCGAAATTTATTTTTCGAAAATTTTCAAAGCATTCTAACTTTTAACACTCTCTCGCGCCTAAGCAATTAAGTAAAGTTATTTACAGTTTTGGCTATCAACATAATCAATCATCTTACCCTCAATGTTGACAAAAAAAAAATTAGGTTCACAATAAAAAAAATATATTCCCAGGTTTAAAGGTAAAAAATTGGGATTTATTTTTTAAAGTTTAAAAGACGAATATCCAGAAAAGGGTTTAGGCTACGGGGTGTCATAGTGAAATCGGTCAGAAATGTCTACTATTAGCCTTTAGCGGATATGGTTCGCCTTAACCAGTAACCCTGTGTACTTTTCCTATTCGGCTACTAAATAACATAGGGTGCACAAATAATAAAACGTTATAAATTCTATGATTCTTTGCAGTTCACTTTATTTAAAAATTTATACACAATTTATAGCATGTCATAATTTTATTTTCCTATTTCCTAACATAACAAATAAAAACACATACTGTTAAATCAACATGTAATCATTAAGTAGGTATTAGAAACAGACAATATTTTAATTTCTTCAACAGTGATACTGTGCTTGCCAAACAAATTATAAGAACTGTTAATAATGTACTACACATTTAATTATAAATTATAAAACATTTTTCCATAGCAATTTATAATGTTAAGCATACAAAATGAAGTACTTATTAAACATAGAAATAATTAAAAATATACTTTATTACATAGCTCTAATATTGCGTAGAGTAAAAAAGTAATCATAAGTAGATTAAAAAAATTTCTGTCGAGTACCTGCCTCTCTAGACCCTTAAAAGGAATTTAAGTCATGCTTAGATCAGACTACAGACTACACATTCTGCTATCACCAAATGTTGGCTGGCAACAACCCCTTTGGGGGCGATATTGTATTTAGTTTCAAAACATCTTGCAGAAACACTTCCAATCTAGTTTTTGGCCCACCTTCATCAATTTTTTCTAAAATCTTTAAGTAATCAGTACAAATTAACTTAATTATTTTAATAAACTGCCTTCCATAGTAGACAAAGAATTGTGATCCGCACACTGTAAAGAAGTCATGCAACAGTGTAGCAGAGATATCTGGCTCAGGTTTAAGGTTTATGAAAGAGGCTAACCACTGCCATCCATGTCTTAGGCTGTGTGGATTAGACTCCGTAATAAACTTAGGCATTCTACATATCCAAATGGCGCACCTCAACCTGAATATACCCGACATCCTTTTCAAGAATTTATCCTGCTTCTCCACAACACCATCTTCACTGTATGTGTAGCCCCTGGACATGTAGAACTCCTTATCAGTCTGCCCTTGCTTCTGCGGCAAAAACATTGGTACCAAATAGGGGCATTCCTTGTGGAAGTATGCTTCCAATAATTTTCCCAGTTCCGGAAACTGAGACCAGAGTGCAACAGTGACAGCAGCTAGTGGAAATGCTGCTTCTGGTTTACTTGACACCAGCAAGTCACCTTGTTTCACTATCTTCTTGGCAAGTAATGCAGTGACATAAGCTAGGCCTTGTGGATGCTGTGACACCTTTACATAAGTGTCAAGCACTTGCACTTGTTCACCCTTGAGTAATTTTGACAGTTTGTCATACTTATCCTTCATGTGCTCACCGCTCACAGATGAAATAGCATTGAGTGGTATGTTCACAGCTTTCTGACAGTCAAATCTGAATTTTTCAAACTTGTGTCTTCCAATAAGGTTTTATATTGATTCTCATAGCTGTGGAGGAATTGTTGCAGTTCTTCAAAATATGAATAGTTTTTGGGTGCATAAAATAGAGGTGGTGTTTTATTTTGTTTCTCAGCAGCTTTCACCTGCTTTTCCTTTTCCAATAATTCATTGGCCTCTTGAGCTTTTTTAGCTTCAATTTGTTTTATTCTATTTTGTTCATCTTCTTGTTGTTTTATAATTTCTTTTCTTTTGATTTCTTCATTGAGATCTTCTAATATTTTTTGTTTATGCTGTTAATGTTTGAAACTAATACTTCTGATTGTTTTACTTCCTTGTCAGTAATAGTCCCAGTTTTACATAAATCAAGAATTGAATTAATGTTACTTATAGTAGAATCAAGAGTTGTTTTATATTTATTAAGTAAATTTTGGGCAACAGGATCACTCTGCAGAATATTTGTGAGTTCATTGTAACTAATGCATATTTTAGTGTGGCTGTCTGTTATTGAAGCAAACCTTGCAGTAGCTTTGTTTTGTTCTTCTAATATTCTATTCATGTTCTCTATAGTTTGCCTATTGATGAGCAGGTTGTTTTGTTCATCAAGTTTTGCTTTCTCTGCTATGCTTAAGTGATCACTATCTTGTAATTCTTGTAACATTTTCAGTTTTCGTGCCTTAAGTTCCAACGCTTTGCGCTCACATTCTTCACTTTGCTTCTTCCAGTATTTAGCCATTGTCTCAGCCCGTTTGGCTATCATTTTCTCTATTAAACTTTTGAATATTATCTCAGAGTTTTCTTGCAACTTGGCTTCATATTCTCTCATTTTTACAGCATATCTCAGTTCTTCGCCAATTTTGTCCTCGATTAAGTTTTCATCTGAGGGTTGAGGTGGTTTAGCAACTTGCACAGGTGTCACTGAACAGGATATACTTTTTTTTATAGGACTGTTTGGTCCTATGGTGACTTCCTTTACTACAGGGCTAATTTCGGCTGCTTTTGTAAGAGCAGACAATCGCAGCCTATCGAAATTAACCAATATATCTGTAACGCTGACATCACACTTTTTTGGTGTCACTTCGAGCGACTCCGTGAAACTCATAGTAATTAAGAAGATGTGCTTAAAACTACACTACAATATTAATTAACTTTATGTTTATAAGCGTAAATTCGATCGAAACTGTCCGGTAAATAACCCCTTCGCAGCAATAACAAAGTTTCCTCTATTAAATGTCAATCTTTAAAAATGGCTCTTACTTATGTGAAGCTAAAATGTCAGTATTACAATTCAGGCTCGAAGAATAAATGTCAATCACCTTTAAAATATTGATCCTAAAAAAATAGCACGCATTGGAGTCTCAGATGTAAAAAAAAAAGAACTTTTGGCGCGAATTTTTACTTATTTTGACGTTTATGACAACTTGTTGTAAAGTATGTACTGGAATCAAAATAAAGGATTGTTTTAGTTTATTTTATATAGTTCCTGTAAAAGTATAAAATTTAGGACTGTGGCTTGTACAGTAATGCTCTAAAGTTACAAAATGGGTCTTCAAAACACTGGAAAATATAAGGCCGACAAAGAGGACAAAAGTGATAAAGGTGGATCGTCAGGATCACGGTAAATAATATTGTTTCCTTTGTAGACTAAAAACAATGCTGTATTTTAGGTTAGAGAGTAATTAATATAAACCAGTTGCTATCCTATGAACAGCTGTGTAATTCATAATTTATCTATATAGTCCAATTTCACATAATAAATAACTAACCTGACTTTCTTTACATGTTATGGTAATGGGTCTATAAATTACTATCTTCAGTGAGGAGTCTTCAGAATCCCGTATAAGGATAGCACTTGAGAATGATAAGATTGATTCTAAATATGGGTTCAATCGCGTTATGGATGCGAAGGAGCGGACAGGTTATATTATCAACATGCACACTGTAAGTACTTGATTACTTATTTATGTTATAATTAACTGTGGTATTCATATAATTAGGACAGTGCTACTGAAGAAGCACTGCACATGAAGGTCTCTATAGCTGGTCAAATATACACTAAATATAAACAAAGTGGATTAAGTTCATCTACTAGTTAGTCAATGAAATATTTTTTTATGAATATTGCTTTAAGTAGATATAAGAATATTAAAATACATGACCATTTTATAAGAATGTCATAACTGTATTTGAATTTTGGATACAAAAAGCACACTTCACACCTTTGAATCCCAAAGTGGGGTAGGCAGAGGCACTTGCTAAGCAAATGCCCACAGGTCACCAAGCATATTTGGATTTTGGATATATTTCTGAGTATTACTACCTGTTTATTGTTTACTTGTAAACAGTTTTGATTCCTTTGCCATTGTATGCCTCTTGGGAGATTAATAAATAACTACACACATCAAAAGTGTCTAGGGATCAAGTACATTTTAGAAGATTGCAATCAAGAATGTATTTTTCAAAAACTGAATTCATTCATAATTTTTTCAAAATGTGGTGATAAGTCATTGATACAGTCATGGGGAATCCAGAAGATTAGATTTGATTTAAATAAATTAGATTTTTTAGAGCTAAAAATGTTCATGATCCCTAGACACTTTTGATGTGTGTAATAATCTCTAAGGCCACACTTACCATTACAACAAATTGTGTCTATTGTGGTCATTCCAGCCTATACTTGTCCACTGCTGGACATAGGCCTCTCCAATGAAGGATTACAGAGTCAAAATTCTGATGCTTCTTTACTCACTTTTCAGGCTGAAGTTCTGGATGAAGATAAAAGGCTAGTGGCCGCTATGGATTATTATTTCATTGAAATGGATGGTTCTAGATTCAAGATCTCACTGATATTTCAGCCCTACTTCCTTATATTACCACGTAAGGAGTGTGAGCAGGAAGTAATACAGTATTTGTCTAAGAAATATGCTGGTTCCCTTCATAAGATTGAAGTTGTGGAAAAAGAAGACTTGGATTTGGTAAGTTTGTATTAGAAATTTCAAGAGTAGAGCCAAATAATGAGTATATTCCAATTTGAGCAATTATAGGTGCAGAACAAATCGCCTATGTATCTGGGAAGACATGTGTTTTCTTTGCTAGGGATGGTGAATTTAAGTACCAAAAAGTACGGTCCGGGGGTAGGGTTAGGGGCGCAAAGGTCGAGTTGGAGTATACCCTTGGGGGCGCTTCCTGGACCTATAAAACGTGCGAAAAGCAAAAAAAAAAGAAAAAAATTGGTTCTGGACTTAGAATATTTTTGGTCGATTTTGTATGAAGCTAGGGACTTAGTCGAATTTCCGAGAGCAGCAGGTATATCCTAGGGGGCGCAGACTTAGAAAAATTCAACAAGTGTCAATCTTCAATTAAGGGTACTTTCTCATCATTCGATCGTGTAGCAGACCCGATTGGGAGTGCCCTTTGTAGGGACAACATTTTACAAAATCACATTGTTGTCTAGAAAAATCGATTCAAAGATTCGAAGCGGCTGTAGCTCAGAGGAGAGACGTCGAGCGGATGCGGTTCTTTTGGACATAATGACGTCCAATGGTCACACTATCGATTGAATCGTTAATCATAATTTTTTGGGGTACATTTTTTTTCTGGACTTAGTCGAATTTCCGAGAGCAGCAGGTATATCCTTGGGGGCGGAACACTTAGAAAAATTTCAACAAGTGGCAATCATCAATTAAGGGTACATTCTCGTCATTCGATCGTGTAGCAGACCCGATTGGGAGTGCCCTTTGTAGGGACAACTTTTTACAAAACAGTTTCATTGCCGAGAAAATTAGACTCAAAGATTCGAAACGGCTGTAGCTCGGAGGAGAGACGTCGAGCAGATGCGGTTCCTTTAGACATAATGACGTCCAATGGTCACACTATGAATTGAATAGTAAATCAGAGGCACATTTTTTTTTCAGGACTTAGTCGAATTTCCGACAGCAGCAGGTACACCCTTGGGGGCGCAGACTTAGAAAAAATTCAGCAAGTCTCCATCCTTAATTAAGGGTACTTTTTCATCGTTCGATCGTGTAGCAGACCCGATTGGGAGTGCCCTTTGTAGGGACGACTTTTTAAAAAACAGTTTTATTGCCGAGAAAATTAGACTCAAAGATTCGAACGGCTGTAACTCGAAGGATAGACGTTTAGCGGATGCGGTTATTTTGGACACAGTGACGTTCAATATGCATACTGTCGATTGAATCGTTAATCAGGGGCACATTTTTTTTTCAGGACTTAGTCGAATTTCCGAGAGCAGCAGGTACACCCTTGGGGGCGCAGACTTAGAAAAAATTCAGCTAGTCTCCATCCTTAATTAAGGGTACTTTCTCATCATTCGATCGCGTAGCAGACCCGATTGGGAGTGCCCTTTGTAGGGACAACTTTTTACAAAATCGCATCGTTGCCGAGAAAAACCAATTCAAAGATTCGAAGCGGCTGTAGCTCGGAGGAGAGACGTCGAGCAGATGCGGTTCCTTAAGACATATTGACGTCTAATGATCACACTATTGTTTGAATCGTTAATCAGGGGCACTTTTTTTTTCAGGACTTAGTCGAATTTCCAAGAGCAGCAGGTACACCCTTAGGGGCGGAACACTTAGAAAATTTTCAGCAAGTGTTCATCCTCAATTAAGGGTACTTTTTCATCGTTCGATCGTATAGAAGACCCGATTGGGAGTGCCCTTTGTAGGGACAACTTTTTACAAAATGGCGTCGTTTCCGAGAAAATTAGATTCAAAGATTTGAAACGGCTGCAGATCAGAGGAGAGACGTTTAGCGGATGTGGTTTCTTTGGACATAATGACGTCCAATGGTCTCACTATGGATTGAATAGTAAATCAGGAGCACATTTTTTTTTTTTAGGACTTAGTCGAATTTCCGAGAGCAGCAGGTACACCCTTGGGGGCGCAGACTTAGAAAATTTTCAGCAAGTCGCGATCCGAAATGGTGTTTTCTCGCCTTTCTATTGAGTGGAGAATCTCCATAGAAGTCTCTCTTGTAGGAACAACTTTTTTTTTATAAATAGGTACAAAAAATTATGTATGTGTTATAATTATGGATTTAACTAAAGCAGTCGACTTTGTTGATCACAGTATTTGATAACATTAACTAAATAACTACGGTATAAGAGGAAACTTGTTAAATTTACGTAAATCTTATTTACAAAAACGAACCCAAGTTGTAGAAATATCTAACATTGAAATAAAACAAGCAAAAGTTCCTCAAGGCAGTGTTTTAGGACCTCTTCTATTTTTGAGTTATATCAATGATTTACCACACCATGTAAATCATCCTATAGTCCTATTTGCGGATGACACGTCGATTGACTTTACTTTTATGCTTCATCTGCCATACCCAACTTTAATTCCCATACATTAAGGTAGGTGCCAGTACACCATCATGGACAGCCAATCTTGCCTTTTTCGACAGGAATAACCTAACCTAACACTGCAAAGGGCACCATTAACCTTATTACCCGCGCTCACTCTTCTATTCAATATGTGTTTATACTTTACATTTGGTAGAGAAAATTTTATACATTTTGTTTTTTACTATTGAATAAAAGATTGTTACAAGTAAACCAATCGAGGACTTTAGACAGTGTTTCATTGATGCCCTCTGTATTAACATTAGTGCGATTTACTTCAAATATCAACGAGGTGTCATCAGCGAACAATACTAAGTATGTCAGCATGCTTCTCTACCATTGAAGGGAGATCGTTAATATATACCAAAAATAAGAAAGGTCCAAGTATTGATCCCTGAGAAACCCCTAGTTTTACTTCAGAGCCACCAGATCTAATTCCATCAATATCTACTACATATTGCTTGCGATTATTTAAATAAGAAATTATGATTGACAGATCAGCCACACCATAGAATTTTAATTTTGTAATTAATGTTTTTGTGTTTAGAATGTCCATTAATCTTTTCACACATTTTTTTGTAATATTTTTGCTATTACCTAGCATAATTACCATAGATGCATCTTCCGAACACCGATGTTGTCTAATACATTCACATAAATTATCAATATTTGTATTTGTACATTTTACTTATTGCTCAATGTACTTTTGTCACAATATGCTGAGTGCTCATTTAGCGTATTGTACATTGTACCGGTTTGCACATTTTGCGTGTTTTTCTGATTTTGCGTATTGTACTTTGTCAGCCGGAGGGCACCATTTTATCCTGGTGTCTGTATATTTATTTTGTACATTTTGAATAATTTGCATTTTCAATGTTGTTCTCATTTTGAGTATTGCACATTTATTAGATGTACATTTTACATATTGTTCAATGTTCTTTTGTGACAAATATGCTGAGTGCTCATTTAGCGTATTGCAAATTATACTTGTTTGTGCATTTTTCGTGTAGTTCCCATTTTGCGTGTGGTACGTTGTCAGCCAGATTAATGATGCCTCCATTGGTATTTTAAAGAAAAACTATAAGTGTGTGTAAGTGCATATTCAAGAACAACATTCAACATTATTTTAAATTAAAGACTATCAAAGAAAGACAATAAATTGGTTTTCATGGGTATTTATTTGTTGTTTCATTGCTATTTTAAAAGAAAATACCCCTACCCCAAAAGGCACTCCCGTTCAGGTTTACTGTGCGATGGAGTAATATATGAAAGTATCCTTAATTGAGGATTGATTGATTCCCCATAATAACTGAAACATAAAGTCTACAATGCCTAAAATAAAAATAAAAAAACTTAGTCCACGAAAACGGAGCAGCTACTGTATGACAACGTTCACAGTAAACACAATTTCAAGTAATAAAGAGATAAATGAACAACAGCCTTAAATCTCCAAAGCGAACACATACACTACCTACATACAAAAGCAGGATTTCCAACAATCTAAACATAACAAACCAAGAGCAATGTTTTATTCCACATTTTATTTTCAGTGAAAAATTAGGAAGATAGATCCTCAAATGTCTATTAAAGTAGCACCACTGTCGTAATATAATATTATTGAATCTCTAATGTTTCCCTTTAAAGATTAGGTATAAACATAATGTACTATAACGGAAACGACGCCATTTAAAAAAAGTTTAATCTACAAAAGAGGCTTCCATGGAGATTCTCTACTCAATAGAAAGGCATCCCTTTATTGGGGATGACCCCACCCGCGCAACCGTATTGGGGGCGGAATACTTAGCAAGTTGCGATATTCCTGATTTTTTTCTAAGTCTGCGCCCCCAAGGGTCCGAGCTACACCCGCTTCGAATCTTTGATTCGATTTTTCTCGGCAACGATGCGATTTTGTAAAAAGTTGTCCCTAAAAAGGGCACTCCCAATTGGGTCTTCTATACGATCGAACGATGAAAAAGTACCCTTAATTGAGGATGGACACTTGCTGAAAATTTTCTAAGTGTTCCGCCCCTAAGGGTGTACCTGCTGCTCTCGGAAATTCGACTAAGTCCTGAAAAAAAAATGTGCCTCTGATTTACGATTCAATCGATAGTGTGACCATTAGACGTCATTATGTCTAAAGGAACCGCATCTGCTCGACGTCTCTCCTCCGAGCTACAGCCGCTTCGAATCTTTGAGTCTAATTTTCTAGGAAACGACGCCATTTTGTAAAAAGTTGTCCCTACAAAGGGCACTCCCAATCGGGTCTTCTATACGATCGAACGATGAAAAAGTACCCTTAATTGAAGATTGCCACCTGTTGAAATTTTTCTAAGTGTTCCGCCCCCAAGGATATACCTGCTGCTCTGGGAAATTCGACTAAGTCCTGAAAAAAAAATGTGCCCCTGATTTCCGATTCAATCCACAGTATGCATATTGAACGTCAATGTGTCCAAAATAAGCGCATCCGCTCGATGTCTGTCCTTCGAGTTACAGCCGTTTCGTATCTTTGAGTCTAATTTTCTCGGCAATGAAACTGTTTTGTAAAAAGTCGTCCATACAAAAGTCACTCCCATTCGGGTCTCCTATACGATCGAATGATGAGAAAGTACCCTTAATTGAAGATTGGCATCTGTTGAAATTTTTCTAAGTCTGCGCCCCCAAGGGTGTACCTGCTGCTCTCGGAAATTCGACTAAGTCCTGAAAAAAAAATGTGCCTCTGATTTACGATTCAATTGATAGTGTGACCATTAGACGTCATTATGTCTACAGGAACCGCATCTGCTCGACGTCTGTCCTTCGAGTTACAGCCGTTTCAAATCTTTGAGTCTAATTTTCTCGGCAATGAAACTGTTTTGTAAAAAGTTGTCCCTACAAAGGGCACTCCTAATCGGGTCTTCTATACGATCGAACGATGAAAAAGTACCCTTAATTGAGGATGGAGACTTGCTGAATTTTTTCTAAGTCTGCGCCCCTAAGGGTGTACCTGCTGCTCTCGGAAATTCGACTAAGTCCTGAAAAAAATTGTGCCCCTAATTTTTTTTATTTACGATTAAATCGATAGTGTGACCATTGGACGTCATTATGTCCAAAAGAACCGCATCCTCTCGACGTCTCTCCTCCGATCTGCAGCCGTTTCGAATCTTTGAATTGATTTTTCTCGGCAATGACGCCATTTTGAAAAATAAATTCCATTAGAATGTGCTTCTATAGCGTTCTCTATATGTTGGAATCATTTGGGTAGCAACAGAGCCATTTGTGTGAAATCATTATCCATCAGAATTTGGCTAAGCCCCGACCTCCATACAAAATCGACCGAAATTTTTCTAAGTCCCCGGCCCATAGAGCCCCTAAGGGTATACCCCAACCGTAGACGGTAACATTCTTGCATTATTCCTTGAATAGCAAAGGGTAAATACTTTAAATATGAGTTTTCTGATAAAATAATTCGACGGAGCCTAGACATGTTTGTTGGAAAACGTAACTTCACGCGAAATGTCAAGTTCAGGTAGGACACTCTATCTAATCCGTACCGGATAGCAGTAAATCCGCACCGCATCGTATCCGCAACGCATCGCATCAATTTGTTCACTGAGGACGTAGCGATACACTGCGCACTACTAAGGAATCAAATAAATAAATGACGTTCTTACCTAGCAACAGCAGGCACATCATATCCTCCCTTGATGTTGTCAGGTCCTACAGGCACAGCGGCCGACAGCAGCAGCCTTGGCTTCTTCACTTCTTGGGCTTCAGCTTCGAAAGCCTCACGGAGCTCTGTAACAAGACAAGTAGGTATTGAGTGAGAGTAGAGGGCGAGAGGCGTGCTAGAAGATTCATGGGTGACGACAAGCTGTTTGATGCTCGGCTACAAAACCTAGAGCATCGCCGCAAGGTTGCGAGCCTATCTGTATTCTATCGGGTGCATTTCGGAGGGTGTGCTACCGAGTTGCATAACCTAATATCCCCATCGCGTTTTTATAAGACAACCAGGAGAACGGCAAAACGTCATTGAATTAACCAACAGTGTGTCATGTGGATGTGAATCATTCCTTCCAAGTAAATTAATACTAAAAACATTTTGACATTTGCGATAGCTTCACATTGTACTTGCAGCTTGTACTTCGTAAGATGTAGATAAAATCTGATCATAGTTCACTATCCCAAAAGAAATGCTTAAGATACTATTATCAAATAGCAAATCCCTGCAAAGTTATTATACACATCAAAAGTGTCTAGGGATCAAGTACATTTTAGAAGATTGCAATCAAGAATATATTTTACAAAAACTGAATTCATTCATAATTTATTCAAAATGTGGTGATGAGTCTTTGATACAGGCATTAGGAATTAAGTAGGAGACCAATCCAGAAGATTAGATTTGATTAAAATAAATTAGATTTTTTAGAGCTTAAAATGTTCTTGATCCCTAGACACTTTTGATGTGTCTAGTTAGTAAGTAGTCTTTTTAGACAGAAAACCTCGATCTTCATGTAGATACTTAAAAACAAATGATCCGAAAGTCCGAACAGATGTGGACCAAAACACAAAAAGTTTGTTCCAATGCAGTTTTAGCTTTCATACTTTTCCATGAATATAGAAAGCTATTTACAGAAACCGACGCTCTGCGGTTATTTTGCGGGAGCATGAATAAAGCAAAATGAGTGACAAGTAATAAGTCTTGAATCATATTTATGATCGTGTGGGGAGGACCAAGAAAGTTGTACTGGCGCAAAATATTTCTTCTTTTAGGAATCTATTAAAAAGAAAATAATTTGGGCACCATGGTGAACGTCCTGCGTACAATGGGGAATTTTCTTTGACATTTTGAGAACTGTCATTAGTTAGTAATGACAGTTCTCCGCCCGAAAATCTGTCAAAAAAACCTTTTTTTTCATTAAGAACAAGTGCCTCTGCCTACCCCTCTTTGGGATTAAAGACGTAAAGTGTATTTTTTTTTTAAGAACAAGTGTTTGACCACCATCCTGCCTGATGTTAAGTAGCGATGTGGTCTACGATGGAGCACACTTGTTTATTAGGTACCTATTCACCCCAGTGACTTGAATACCTTCAGACTGTACTGCGCAAAGAAAATTCCCCGTTACTGTGTGTGTGTTTTTTTAAACTCAATCTTAATTGATGTTCAAGAATGCAGTGAGGATTCATAATAAATACAAATACAAAATACAAATACAAATTGTTATTTGTGTTCTAAGTGTACAAACGTACAAATTAAAAACGTCGTCGTAGAGCGTTTGTGGTCCAGTTGGTTGAGATAGCGGGTTCGAGTCCGGTTGCTGGACGTGTGCCAATGGGACTCTTCTTCAACCGCACACCACAAGGTGTGTGAACCCTAAAACAGTGATGGGCTTACCCCCTGTCACGTTGGGTTAATTACGCTTGGTGAATGGTGGCCATTTGCTTAGCAAGAGCCTCTGCATACCTCGTAATGGGATTAAAAGGCGTGCAGTATATACTTAATAGAAAATAAAAACGTAAATAAACAAATAAACTTGCGGACAGTCGGTCTGTGACTAAAGTCTCTAAATAAATAAAGATTAAAAACAACAAATAAACAATTTCTTGACAACATTATACATCAAAAAGTATTACAGTTTTAACACTTAAATAATGTTTTGCAAAATACAGGAACAAAATTAACAATGAATTATTGCAGTTAATTTAAAAGCAATGTCTCGGATTGAACTTCGTACGCCCAGAAGCTATTTGAAAATTCTTTTGGTTTCTTTGTACACAGTATGTGTATTTACTGAATTACCAACTGAAAATATGTTCACGGCAACGCGAAATGTGCATTTCACTGGCTGTACAAGTTGCGCGCTGGTATCATTTCGCTTTTTCTCCCCCGTAATTCCCAAGATTCCCGAGCCAGTCGAGGAATCAAAGCACCTGGCATGTTTGCTCATCTTCAAAATAGTCTGCAGCGCGTAGTTTGTTCTCTTACTTTGTGTTATTACGCTTTCCTTTGACTGGCCACTTCGCCAATGCGGCGTTACCAGTATATGCACTTTGCCCTAGTCGACGGTATATTACATGTTTGAAATGCTTTTACATCCCGATTGAAACGAAAGACCTTCCCCGCACGTACGGAGGTACAGTGGGAGTCTCGTCAGATGGCGATATTTAAAAAATAAATAATATATAAATACACTTCACGCCTTTTAATCCCAAAGCGGGGTAGGCAGAGGCACTTGCTTAATAAGCAAATTGCCCACGGTTCACCAAGCGTATTTAACCCAACGTGACACGGGGTGAGGCCATCGCCGGTATAGGGTTCACACACCTTGTGGTGTGCGGGTTTCATCACGATGTTGTCCTTCACCGTACGAGCGTTGCGTTGCGTACATAGGCTCTGAAAAAGAGTCCCATTGGTACATGTCCAGTAGCCGTACTCGAACCAGGGACCTCCCGGTTACAAGTCAAGTGTCCGACCAACTGGACCACACACATGATCTCTAATAGCTTAAAGATTTGTCTAACCCTTAAAAGTCTACGTAGTTCATATTCGAAACAAACGGTTTTGCGTCCACTTTCATAGTGCGTACGCAGATGTGGAGCACTTGCCGGAGTCTGATGTTTCCTGCGCAGTAAGGTTTTGAAGGCTCAAGTTGCGGGGGTGAATAGTACCTACTGAAACAAGTGTGCATCCTGCGTAGACCACATCGCTGCTTAACATCAGGCAGGATGGTGGTCAAACGCTTGTTCATAATGATTAAAAAAAAATCATTTAAGAAGTGATCTACCAAACTCTTGTAGTGTGTGCAGCGTGGGGTGCAGCCGCGATGCGTCTCTCGTTTATCAATAAACTGTGCCCGCTCTACTCGACGGTGGGCCGTTTACAGCCGAAATTGGAAAACCATTGGAGCGGGAAGAAACCTTCAGGCAACCTGCTTCTTAAACGACATTCAAAATCTAACCTTACCCATAAAGGTATAAAGCCTACATTAACTCGGGCTGGTAATCCTTGGTGTAGTAGAGGCTGTGTAATGCGGTGTGAAGGATGTTGGTGACTATTCCCAGGTACGCGAATGAATAAAATACTTGATCTGGATCGTGAGGTGCAGGAGAGTGCTGGTCACTTTTGAAAACCTCAAACTACCTTGGATTTTCATTCGATTTTGGTGGTTAAAAATACCTAATCTGAAAATGGTTTGTCGAGTGGAGACCACGTCTCGGCAAACGGAGTGTAGAACGCCCTCAGGCAAGGTGGACTGATGATATACCTACGCAAGATGGCTGGCAGAAGCTGGATGCGAGAAGCCGAACATAGATCACAGTGGCCTGCAATTGGAGAGGCCTATGTCCAGCAGTGGACAAGTATGGGCTGATGATGATAATGATGATGAATCTGAAAATGTAAGCTTACACAGAGACAGATAGCGGAAGGTGACTTTGTTTTATACTATGTATTGCTTACTGAAACCATCATATAAGAAAGTAAACAAACGTAACTCTTATCTTGAATGGCAAAATTCTTAAAATATTTCCTCGTCATTACAAACAACTGTTTACATTAAACCCCTCGTAACGGCCCCATAACGCGTGCCCCAAAACTTTCAGGAATTCCAGTCTTATTTATTGGTGATAATTTGTCGAATATTTGTAAATTATCGTTTTGCCAATGACGTGATATTAAATATTCAAGCCATTAGAGGTGGAGGGTGACGTAATTAACAGTTTTAATGAATTTGGACCTTCAATTAAGAAGTTTTGTATAAGCTAGGTTAGGTTAAGTTACGAGATAAAAGTGTAAAAAGTTTGACAATAAAACAGTGTACAAAACTTT
This sequence comes from Conopomorpha cramerella, assembly GCA_012932125.1. Lineage (NCBI taxonomy): Eukaryota > Metazoa > Arthropoda > Insecta > Lepidoptera > Gracillariidae > Conopomorpha > Conopomorpha cramerella. The sequence continues at coordinate 15,212 of SJJU01003009.1, forward strand.
TTTGTACAAATTGTGCGGTTAATATTATTACTTTTAAATGTACCCTACTGTTGCTCTTGTTTGACTTTGCTAATAGGTACCTAACTAACAATTAGTTATCGTGACGAAAAGATAATGCGAATGATAAGAAATATCCGTACTGGGTATTGCGAGTATGAATGTGGAGGGATCCAAGGGAAGAAACCAAAGAAGGTATGGACTGACTGTGTGAAAAATTACATGTGAGGGAAAGGTGCAATTGGAGAGGCCTATGTCCAGCAGTGGACAAGTATGGGCTGATGATGATTCTCTCTCAAAGCGAAGGCAAAATACCAGTTCATGACACAGGAAACTGTGACATTCTGCTGAGCCGAAAGATCATTTTCGTGAACAAATGCAGCATGCATTCATTGGTATCCCCCTTTTTTATCGTCGGGAAATCCGTTATGGATACCCCACGGCTAACAGTGTTCACGCGGCGGGTTTATGTGGGACTCGCACCCACTAAAACCCCACGGTGATCGCTTCCGCGTTATTGCCGGGGTACCCGGCCACAGACTGAGCAACTACGTCCAAGGGTAGCCCGTTTTATTTGTTTATCGAGAAAAAGAAATACACATTAGTTATCTTAAAAACTCCCTAATTATACAAATCATTAAAGCTCATATTATTATAACGAATTCTACGGAAAAACTACGCAGTTGTATACAAAAGAAGTATGTGAACAATTTTAGTAACATTGCTCTTAATGCTTCATCTCATCCTTTAACCAGTCATGTGGGAAATCATAAGTTTCATCTATAGGGATAGGTTGATCCTCTCGGGTCGCCGAAGCGGTTCACAGATGAAAATGATCACGTGTAATGATAAGGAAGTATTTTCCTTATAATGATATATTTTTGGAATCTAACCGCTGATTGAAGTTAAAAAACGAATTGATGTTCGTCAGTCTCGCTAAAACTCGAGAACGACTGGACCGATTTGGCTAATTTTGATCTTGAATTATACGTGAAAGTCCAGGGAAGGTTTAGAAGGTGTATTTCTTCCAATACACGGGGTACAAATCCTTATACGGCAAAAGAAATGTTTGCTGCGACAGCTAGTATTATAATAAAACAAAATATTTCCTAAATGACATACCCTGTTGTTTATTCTTTTTATATAGTTACAATCAATGAAAGTTCCACGAAACAGTGACAACTATGTAATTTTGATGGCTTGACAGAGAGGCATTCCAAAAAGCACTTCAACATTTTATAATTTCAGTATTCAAAAAGTTAAAATACGGACTAACTAGTTGACGTATATCCTAACTTAGATTAGTTTGTCCGTATTGGGGGAACATATTTTGTCCAGGTGATTTCTCCATGTCTTTTAAAACACCCTTACAAAATCTCAGTAATAATAATAGTTATCCAGGACACTGCTTACATGAATGGACAACAACGGGCCCGCCATTGGTGTAGTGGTCAGCATATCTGCCTCTGCTCCGTAAGGTCATGGGTTCGATTCCCATCGCTGACAGGTGCTTAGGTTATGAGCTTTTAAGTACATGTTGGACGTGTGTGGGTGTTTTATTTATATAAGTATATTATCAGTTTAAAACGGATGTTATAGCGCGAAGATTAACCAAAGATAAGCATTCAGCTTACCTTTGTTGTTTGCCCGACGTTTCGACACAGTTACATGTGTCGTGGTCTCGAGTTATCTTTGGTTAATCTTCGCGTTTTAATACCCGTTTTAAACT
>SJJU01003011.1:0-36636 GCA_012932125.1 Conopomorpha cramerella
ATAATGAGGTATCTCTTGGACAGTAAAATAAAGAGTTAATGAGCAACTTTTACTTATTAAAATACAAAAAAACAAAAAAAACTATCTCCAAAATAAATCTCTCTGAACTGAACAAAAACTGAACAGTAAAATACTTACCTCTTTTATATTCATATTTGTTGCCAGTACGTGAGGGAACGGAAAATGATTAGTTCAGTAATTTTGAGGAAAACAGTTGAACGAAGGGCATGAAAGGTTCTCGAGTGGACAATGATAAATCTATCGGTATTTCAAAGCTTTTTTCAAGTACAATAATAATAGTAACATCAGGCAGGATGGTGATCAAACGCTTGTTCATAGTGATAAAAAAAAACAATATCCACTCTTTATTCTGGACATTACGGTGTACGGAGGTAAAGTTTTACCTTTCGGAGAAAAACAGAAGCATTATTTAGCTATTTTCCTAAATTTTTCGGAGCGCCATCTAGCGGACAACCAGAAAACTTTTATCTTTTTTAAGAAAACTCATTGAACGTGTAGCATGTATAGGCTGAATTTTTTGCGTCAATATAAATGCCAGATACATTGCCAACTCTTTCAAACAGCATGCGTGCGAACGTGATAGGTTATGTGACATACGTCAGTGGGACAAGTCACGCGAAGCATGCATTATTACTAATACAATGTCATATAACATCAATGGATTTAGCAAAATTAAGCCTTATAGAACAAAAACATCTGTCGATTTTGCAGAACATTTTATTGAGAAAGTTTTTATACTATTTTTTATGCACAAGTTATATTTCTAACTAGCTGTCCCGGCAAACATTTGTTTTGCCACAGGAAGTCGTCTTTGTAACCCGTGTATTGGATGAAATACACCTATTGAACTTTCCCTGGACTTCCGCAAATAATTCAAGACCAAAAATAGCCAAATTCGTCCTGCCGTTCTCTAGTTTTAGCCAGACTAACGAACAGAAATTCATTTTTATATATAAGATATACAATGCTATGTGAAATTATAGGACATGCTTTACCCAAGTTTACGCTCAGTTGGAGGGAAGCCAAAATGTTTTTCTCCCTGGAGAAATCTCAAAAAGGTTGTTTTGATATGACTGATGTCATACGTTGAAACGCTTAGTAGCGTTAAAAGGGACTTTTTTTGAGGAAATCTTTTATTTTTCGACCTCGCACATGTTTAAGTGGCAACGACCGACGGTAAGTGTACTTATTACGTAGATTTAGGTGGAGCAACGACACAATAATGGTAGGTATTAACAAATTGCTCTCAGCTATTACGTTACTACATAGGTAGGCTGGGAATCATTAAATACTAGCTGTACCGCACGGTGTTACTCGCGTTTTTTTTTTGTTTCCGTAGTAATTTCAAGATAAAATATATATCCTATGTAAATGAAATAAATAAAATTCATGCCTTTTAATCCCAAAGCGGGGTAGGCAGAGGCACTTGCTAAAGCAATTGCCCATGGTTCGCCAAGCGTATGTGACAGGCGGTGAGTCTATCGCCGTAATAGGGTTCACAAACCTTGTGATGTGCGGGTTTCATCACGATGTTGTCCTTCACCGTACGAGCGTTGCGTACTATATAGGCTGTGAAAAAGAGGCCCATTGGTACACGTCCAGTAGCCGGTCTCGAACCCGCGACCTATTACTCAGGGATTATTTAGTGTTCTAATGGTGAAGGAGTTATCGGAATCCGTCCAGCCGGTTTTGAGTTTATTCTTTACAAACATCCATCCATACAATTATTTCCTCTTTATAACAGTATAGATAATTTTCAACATGGTCACGTTCGTTTAAATTGCTAAAATTTTGTTTTTTTTTTGGAAGTCGTACAGATAACTTGACACTTTCAGCAGTAAACTAATACAAGAAAGAAGTTTTTTTGCTACCGCTACTACAGCCCTTTATTGTAAACAAGCTTCTAAGCTTTGCACGGGTACAATACTGCACATCACGTTAGAAATCTATAACATGAGATGTGATGTGATTCTCTACTACATTATGTATATACAAGTATACCTACATATAAAACTTGCTCTTCAATCACGCTATTTTTAAAAAAAACGCTTAAAAATTCGTTACGTAGTTTGAAAGATCTAAGCAAACATAGGAACAGACAGCGTGAAGCAACTTTGTTTTATACTATGTAATTATAATTGTAACATCCTATTTTAAGAACAAAAATAGGTACCTACCAAAAGAGTTGAAATACCGTTACGAAAGTAGTAGGTACCTTTGAACTGGTAACAATGCAGATTGACCTCAACAAATATCCTATTCTACTGTCCATCATGATACGTTGTGTGTAACAAAAAGATAGACAAAGTACTACAATTGAAAAGTGTAGAGCACAATAAGTGCCAAGTTACAGTGATGTAAGATGACCAACGTGCTAAGTATTCATGACACGACGTGCTAAACATTTTCTTCAAGACTGAGCTTGCTATGCAAGTCAGTTCTAAAGGACTCCAGCTCAACTTACCTTAACTGATCAAAGTTCAGCCAGTTACATTGTGCAGAAATGTTCGACATTGACTTCAAACGCTCATGGGTGTGTAGCGATTTTGATCCCTAGTGCAGACTATTTTCTACGTACGAAAAGTTCAAAAATGACGTGGGCGGTATAACATAATGGACCTGCAGCGTACGCATGAAGAAAGTTCGACGGCCTCGCTCGGATGTGTCAGTTGCTGAAGCACCCTGTCGACACTGCGGCACCAGACAGTGAGGAGACAGGATATCGATACTTTCAGTTTTGATATGGCGAAAAGAAAAATGTGGCGTTGTAGCAAACACACATGCGTCAGTTTAAAACAAATAGGTATACGTCAATAATAACGAAGACATTTCTTTAGTGTTTTGGAATATGTTGTCGCGTTCGGTCTCTTCCGAATGTCTCGAAGCGTAGAAAATCTCCCAGTATGACATTCTTTTTGAAGGTGCTCTTTTTAATACCCACAATAATTAATGTAACTAACATTGCGATGTTGTCATAGATGATGTGATGTCTGTTAACTGACAGTGAAGAGCGTTATGAAAGGAAAGGAAGATACGTCCATTGCTTGTGTGATACATTTTACTAGGGAAGACCCTTTTTTACAGTAATTATTAACTTTTAATACTAGGTTATGTAGAACTAAAAATGTTTCAGAGTTTTTGTCACTGTTACCGGTCCCATCCTGTATATAGATACACACACATCCAAAGCCATCGACAATATAAGCCGCCAACACTATTTGAATGCGAGCCTTGTTTCATGTCCCACTAAATGGCCAGTGGATGAATGTTCTCATTGTAATGCAACTACTGAACGGCCTCAGAGCGTTTAATTGCAGCACAAGCGGAATGCCTCAACAGATCGGAAATGTTATAAATTACATCCATCCAACGATGCTTTACGTAAATAACTTGAAATGGAATCTTCTATGTGATATTTAGAACGTCAAGTAAAACTAAATTTAGATTGGGATCATAAGTACTCCGGCTATTTATGATCGCATACCTGGTTTTAATAAGAAAATGCACATATCTCATAAAGCCTTTGAAGAAAACGTATTATTAATTCTCAAATGTATCTACCCCTAGATTTATATCATCAACTGGTTGCTTCGATTTATGTCTACTTCGGATGGTGTGCATGATTCATCACGATAATATTTTATAGTTCGGTGCTGCAGGACCCTTATTATGGTTCTATTACATTTGTGTATGGTTTTGCATCTCTTTCTTTCAGGTCTATAATAGCTAAAGTAAAAACACAAATGTCATTTCCATAAACACAATCAAACCACAATAAGGGGCACATCTGGATTGCAAATTACTTACCAAGAATTCTCCAACAATAATTGTCCATCAAGATCCCAATAATTGGCAAATGCGACCCTGAAAGTTCTGTTCACCCCATTAATTGATACTCTGCATTCAGCATTAACAAATCGACCATAATTCCACATGAATCCATCCCACTAAGGATTATGAATGAGACTATGCTTTCGAATATATTATTATATGTAGAGCATTGCAAATATTTGACACGAATTCGAGTGTTTGTCTGGAAGTCTTCAAGTTACGGTTAAATAGGTACCTAATGTTCAACTGTGCTTCATCGTAGACTACATCGCTGCTTCATCAGACAGGAAAGAAATCCTGCCCGATTTTAAGTTGCGGTGTAGACCAAAGTCTACGATGGAGCATGCTTGGGTATCATATATTGGGCTTGGGTACATGTTCGGCCATGAACTTGGACTATAATGCGCAGGAAAGACAGACTCCGGTAAGTCGTTCCACAAACTGGTAGTTCGAACTATACTTCTAGCTGCCCCTGTTTTCTCAGTAACGCTATTATTAAATACATAATGTCGTTACTCTGTTTATAAAATGTTCATTAGAACGTTGTAATTGTTTAATACATGATAATCCGAGCAATGTTTTAGCTCGAATCGGGATTCCAATTTTATGAAGCTGATTAAAAATCCTTCTGTTTGTATAACTTTGCTGAGAACACAACGACTGCAAAAAGGAACCTAGTGAAATATTATGCACTAAGTAGGTCTGTACCTTCATAATGTAGTTCACAATTTTGGAAAAGTCATTTTATTCCCCACTATCTATACACATATCTTTCACAACAATATTACAATTTTGGTTCGCCTTTAATTGACATGCTCAAAGTGATTGGTAAATTTCCGGAAACTGGACTGCATTGTGGCTACATTTAATTAGTACCAATTAACTGGTTGTAGGTTGTGTGCGATGTAATCGACTGATTTTATCAACGTGAAGTGTAAACGTCTGCATAAATGAACTTTCGGAAGTGAGCGAGTGTCATTGATGATTCGGTTTTAATTGGAAACGTCCGTCCTTTTACATTATGCTCGTTGTTCTAGGAAACGGGGAAATTATTAATATTATGTGCTAATTGTTTTATAGAATGTCATAAGTTCATTCTTATGTTTGGTAATTGTTTGATGTATGAAATATAAAGAAGCATCTTATTCTTAAAACATATATATATCTTATTGTAAAAACTCCAGTTAGTAACGAACAATCCTAGGTGTTTAGTCGTGAATAACGTTGCATGCGCGTTACATCTAGCTTTTACATTAATTAAATTGTCAGTAAGTATATTTTATTATGTGTTGTAGTGTACTTTAGTGTTGAAATAAATATTATTATTTACTTAATTATAATATATAGTTATTTGTTGGTCCTATTAATGAAATATAAAAATATAATTAATCCATTCAATTTACGTAGCCTATAATTACGAGTATCTCTATAATCAGTATACGAGGACTCAATTTTCTCAAAAACTCAAAATTCAAATTTTCACCTACCCAGTTGTATTTGACGAAGTACGTAAAAAAAGTTCATCAAATTTTCTTCTTTTTCATTCCAGATTTTACTGAACCAAAACAATGCGACGGTGGTCTACGTAAGTATGCACTTTACGCAACCTCAGAAATTGTAAAGAAAGATCGCAAGCAATGTGTAAGTAAATCAAGAAATCGAAAGTAGATGCGCATTGACTGGTTACCTTATAGGTTAGTGAAAACAAGTTTATTTTACGCTTGTTAGACTTCAAATGCAGTAAAGGATTACATTTTCTAACGAACTGTTGGTTTCTAGAAGAATACTTAGGAATACGGGCTGCACATACAAATACACAATTTTAACAAAATCCTGATTTGCTTTTTAAATATTCCCGTTTAAAGATCATTTTATAATGTTCTTCTACAAGGGAACAAAGGTCAGATCGTCGCATTGAACTTCTCACAAAATGTAAATTTACTGAATTCGTGTAAACATTTGATTTCGTTAAACAAATACACGCTATAAACAGTGAGAGAATTTATTTTGCCAATGCAAGAAAAACAAATGCATTTTGATAACCTTACGATTTATAATATCTCGGAGTAATTAACAAGACTCCATCGTAGACCACATCGCAGCTTAACATCAGGCAGGATGGTGATCAGACGCTTGTTCTCTGCGCAATAAAAAAAGCGTAATCATCCATTCAAGTGGAGGACATACACAGGGATGTTCTTAAACAAAACATATCACTAAGAGTACTCAAGTCCATATTATGGCGGTCGGTCCAACACCGCAAAGGGTTTTGACATGTCATTTGGTATGCTGTCTTCATTATGATGTTTTCCTTCAAGGTCATTCCAATGACAAAAATACATACTTACATAAATATACGTCACGCTCGTTTCCCAGAGGGATTGGCCGAGATCATAGCCGTACATTTGGCATGATCCTGGAAAATCTCTTTCGCAAGTTCCACGCCCATGCATGGATATTAGGCTAAGCAGTATCTTAAAACCCGAGAGACGTTTTCCCAAAAAAATAATAACGTAACGCTTAAACCTTTGAAAGCCACAGATTTAGTATTTTTGCTATTATGTAGTTGTACCGGTAGACTCTAGGACTGATTGCGTGAAAATTGTAGTTAAGGAACAGAAAAATATTGGAGAAATAGGTGTTAAGTGTGTACTGAGTGCCTATTATGATAAAGATAACAATATTGTAGAACATGTGAGTTTGCGGATCGATAGATTTAAAATAGAATGAGATAAAAGCACAAAACCTAAACAAAGACTAGAGGAATATAATATTATTTTGAAAAGTGCTTGTTAAGATTTATTATCTGCTTATAAGCTTAAAAGTAAACCAATATCTCTAAAATGGCTCTAGGTTTTATGGATCTAATTTTATATTTCGTGCCCAAATACCTACAACTTCAATACGCTATTAGGGTTGATACATCATTGAATTTATAATAAGCACATCAAACTAAAATTACGTTTTCAGATTATGCTTTGTTTAAATTTTTAATATGCCCATTTAGGGGTATTTCATTACCCTTTCACTTGAAACCGCAGAGCTAAGCTCTTACCTAAATATGTGCATTTAAGTGCACGACAAATCCCAGCAGCAACGGCGAAATAATGAGAATTGACAGTGCCTATGGCAAAGGGAATTTAGCTCTAGACTCGTCACGAATTTCGATCTTACTTCATTGCTTTAAGGTAACAATTCCATCGGTAAAATGTTACCAGGATCAGATAATAAGTGACCTAGATGAGCTCCTGCCCGGTCCTGAGATTAGCAGTATAGTTGTGGACAAGTTGAGCTGTGCATTTGTGTATTTTTATTTGATCTGTGTACGTATAGGTTTTCTTCGGAAATGTGGTGTTAAGATACATTGGTTCACCGGGTTTGCTGTCTAGTATGCTTCAGAGGGGCTTATCTCGTTTAAAATGTTATGATAATAATCGACGGCAGCGAACAGCGTGGTTGGGTAGGCAATTTTTACATTGCTTGTGCAGATTTGGGTTTCAAACTTTTGAATAGCAGCCAAGCAATAAATATATCCTTCGATGGCAATCAAAACACTATAGATAATATAAACACAATTACCACTCATTCATACATACCAATCCGTAACCTAGTAGCTAGTGGGGTCCGCTAAGAAGAATTTATTACTGCAACCAGTTTCATTGCTTCCGAGTGTACATAGTGTTTTTGTATGAACACATTAACAGTAGTATTTTTTTTTATCATTATGATCAAGCGTTTGGCCACCATCCTGCCTGATGTTAAGCAGCGATGTGGTCTACGATGGAGCACACTTGTTCCTTAGGTACCTATTCACAAATTTAGAACAGCTTTAGTGCAATGCTAGTGAAGGTCTCAAAAGCTGGTCAAATGTACGCTAAATACAGACAAACTGGTCCAAGTTGATATACGTCAACTACACACATCAAAAGTGTCTAAAGATCAAGTACATTTTAGAAGATTGCAATCAAGAATATATTTTACCAAAACTGAATTCATTCATAATTTATTCAAAATGTGGTGATAAGTAATTGATACAGGCATGGGGAATTAGGTAGGAGACCAACCCAGAAGATTAGAATTGATTTATTTTTATTTTATTATAGATTAGATTTTTTATATCTATATACATTATAAATTAGATTTTTTAGAGCTAAAAATGTTCTTGATCCCTAGACACTTTTGATGTGTGTAGTTAGGCAACGTTTTATTTTTTATTAATACAGCGATCAGTAATTTGACGACTCGTATAGATTCGTAATTCAACTCGTAAACTGAAGACAAAACAAAATATCTCTTTTAGAGTATTTATAAGTAACTTAGAGTAGCCGACAGTCTTTCATGCAAAATAGACGCGTAATATAGAGGACTAGTGAACGCTTCGATTTCATTCGCATAATTTCAGTACTAATTTCTATTAAAAAATACCACCACCAAGTTTTAGAACCATAACTCTAAAATTAACGTTTTTTCCCCTCTTAGGATTCTGAAAAATCCAGTCTTATCTCTCGTAAACACCACATAAAGAATCCCTGTGCAAAATTTCAACTTGAACCTATCAAGGGTTAGGACTAAGATTTGAGGAGTCGGTGATGAATGAATCAGACAAGACTTCGAGTTTTATATATATCGATTAGATCACCGACCTTATTTTGTCTACAAACGAGTTGTAAAATATCGAGGCTGAGAGTATCGATGTTATTTTGTCTACAGTTGCAGTAAAGAACCGGCTAATTGGAAGGAGAGTTGCTGTATTAGCTATAGATATCGTTACAACAAATAAGAGAGTTAATTTAGTATCAGATAGAGTAAATATCAATTCATACATAAACAAATAGGTCTGTCAGGATGGCCTGCTGACTGAATGTGGCGTGACAAAACATTTGAAATCGAAAATCTTATGGAAATTATGTAGACATTTAGATGAGACGAAAATGATATATCAGGACCGTGACAAATGGTGAGTGCCGAGCAATGTTCTTAGAAAAGTTGTTGTATGTAAAACTTTTATCATAGCGAAAATGTTTGGAAGCGAAAAAACAAATCAATGCTCAAGCTGAGAATTATTGTTTTTCCATTCACACACAGTACCTATAGTGTACAACTATACAATGTAGATATAGTTAAAAATTGTCTCCACATACCCTACAGAGAGAAAAGCGTATGTATGTATCAAAATAATGTCCTCACACGTGCGAAGTACGTTGGATGGAACGAAAATTGGGCAGTTACTTATGTAAGTCACGTACTAGCGCTAAGAATGGAGTTCAAGCGGTCACCAACATAATTGAACATAATAATTTGCAGTTTCTTTTCCACCACAAAAAAAATGCTGTTCACGCTTCGCACAGAATTTGCTGCTTCGTGAGACGATTCGTTCAGTGAAACACATCCTGCTTTTTCGACCATTTACAAAACGAATGTAGCCACTAGAAGCGTTGATTATTTTCCATACATTGATTTGTATGAGTTTTTGATAAGTTCACAGGTAAAACGTGGCCACTGCTGTGTATAATATAGTGACTTTAATACTAAGGATGTTCAAATGGAATTTTTGACTTTAGACCAGGACATACAGACTAAAAATGACATTTCTGAACATCGAATTCAATTAGTTATATAGAGGTATATAAATAACTCAAATCAACAACAAAACTCCATAAAACAACCCATAAAAAAGCAAATCCCTACGCAAACCGAAACCGACAAAAATTATATTTTGGAAACGGAAGCGAGGATAATAATTAATGATATTCTAGAGTATAAAAACACTGTTCCTTTGTAGAGCAATCACATTTCCTTTTTTCCTTAGATATAGAGGAGACAAGTCACGTCCAAGCAATTTGAGAATGCTTAAGCACCTACCCGTGCTTCTGAATGCGGGTGAGTTAAATAATTCTTTAGTTGCTCGTAGTACGTCATTGGACACGCTGAGCTATACAGTTTTGAATATTCGTTGAGCGAATGAGGTAATGTTGTTCATATTAAAATAGATCAATTTATTCTGGACGCTGGGTGTATGTAAGTGCTCACCGCCTCTGGTTTTAGATATAAAATTCATGATAAATGAAAAAAGTTGGAAAGTACCAATCTAGGTCTTTTTTTTATTGTAGCGAAATTCCTATCGTCCTTAAAGTTTGGATTTTTACGCCGAGTGCTTTTGGAAGGGTTTTTATTGTAATTATTTTTTTACGCCGTATCTTCTCTTTTTTGCGAACGAAAAACTTTTAAACTTTTCTGTAAAAAAATCAATTTTGAAATATCCATGAATGATTTACGATAAATTAGTTTTTCGTTATATATTATTTTAGTTTTCATGTACGTCTTAAAGTGATTACAGTGACATGCGACTTAACCTCAACGTGTAACATGGCCGGCCAAGATTGGTGGCTACAAGACATAATAATTATATGCGACCGAGGAAACTCTATAAAGAACGGCTGAGTTAAACCACAACGCCACACGCCAACCCGCCTGCCAAGCGTGGCGATTATTGGCATTTCCCCCCAAATCATCTTGGAAATCATTGGGGGCAGGCCCTCATCCATCTAGGTACGTCAAACTTGACTGTCCCGTTCTGGGATTAGTAGACGTTGATTTTTTTAAAGGAACTTAGTGTCATCAAACACTTCTAAACGGATTACTTTATACGTTAAAGATAAACATACATCAAAAGTGTCTAGGGATAAATAAAATTTTTAGCTCTAAATAAAAATGTAATTTATTTAAATCAAATCTAATATTCTGGATTGGTCTCCTACCTAATTCCCCATGTATCAATGACTTATCACCACATTTTGAATAAACGAATTCAGTTTTTGTAAAATATATTTCTTGACTGCAATCTTCTAAAATGTATTTGATCCCTAGACACTTTTTATGTGTGTATATCCAAACTTTTGCATATATGATATACATAGCGTGTATGACTCACGGTTCTCACATTTCTGTTTTAAAAAAAAATACACGCGTCATTATTGTAAACAACGACCGAAACGTTTATATTACAAAACTCTCAAGTACAGTGGAAAACACAACAAAGACTCAGTATTGTATGTTGGAACATCTCGGAACACCGTTAATCTGTCATCAAGTTAGTTTGGCCTCTGACAACAAACCGCCAAATTGGTGGACATGGGGTCGATCCGCTTGTTAGCGAGTACCTACCTGGTTAGTTTACACTGCGGCCGCAGAGCGAAATGGTGAATGACCTGCCCACGAAAAAAAAACTATTATCGATCAAGAATCGACTTTTCTATCGACTACACATTATAGTTTGTTACAAATAAGGAATTTAAATACATACATACATACACTTCACGCCTGTCTCCCAGAGGGGTAGGCAGAGACTACAGATCTCCATTTGTCACGGTCCTGACATACCCCTTTCGCTTCATCTACATTCATAGATCTTTTCATATTTTTTCAATTTAATTCATTTCAATTTAAATATTATGATAACTATATATGTATCCAACGCAATGCTGATAAGGTGATGGAAAACATTGTTTTACTCTCTGTCTCAAGGATTTACTCTCTGTCATGTTGTGTTAAATCGCTTGGGTGAACCGATTTGGATGTTTTTTTTATTTAAAAGCTGGTGCTTCCCATTTGGTCCCATATAAATTTGGTTCAGTTCCGACAATGGCATCCATGAGAAAACTACGTATATGTCAAAGTTAACTGGTTGAAGTCGGTTCTTTTTTCTTTAAGTTATTAATTTAGAGCGTCTGTGGTCCAGTTGGTCGGACACTTGACTTGTAACCGGGAGGTCCCGGGTTCGAGTCCGGCTACTGGACGTGTACCAATGGGACTCTTTTCAGAGCCTATGTGCGCAACGCAACGCTCGTACGGTGAAGGACAACATCGTGATGAAACCCGCACACCACAAGGTTTGGGAACCCTATAACGGCGATGGGCTCACCCCCTGTCACGTTGGGTTAAATACGCTTGGTGAACCGTGGGTACTTGCTTTAGCAAGTGCCTCTGCCCACCCCTCTTTGGGATTAGCGGCGTGAAGTGTATTTATTAATTTAAGAATTGCTTGTAAATATTTTTTTCTAATTCCTAATAAGATGTAAAGAACTAATATAATTAAACATTTGTAGGTGTAGCGTTTTGAAAATAAATAAATAGTATATGGAAAACATGGAAAGGATACTTCTGCGAAGCTTAGACAGTTTATTGTTCATATGAAGAATTATTGGTTTTTAATGACCTATCTTGTCAACTGAAGGAGCTTATTCCATGTTGTTGTTCACTGTTACTATACAGGCTCAAGTTTTTGCAAGCCGAGATCACGTGGTACACGGAATGATAGTAGCTAGCTACCACACGAGCTTATTAACCGACCTTAATTATATGGGCCCTAAAGAAAGTCCTCTGTGACCGGTGCCCAGAACCCACTCCGCGATAACTGACAACCATCGGGGGGGTTTTAGTCAGTAGAAGTCTGACACTATCTTGTCGCCGTCCCCATAGCGGCGGGATGTCCATGAGGATTCCCCCCTCGTGAACAAAAAAAAAGGTTCTCAATGATACATTTATTTTATTATTTACATATTATCGCCGGTATTTTTTATCTTTGTTACCTCAAAACCTAAGTGAATCAATTTGGGTGATTATATTTTATGTTGTTTGTTTGAAGTCCCAATGAAATTTGGTTCAGTTCCGAAAACGGTATGCTATTTAAATGGAAGCATCTGCTCAATATCGTAGGCAGTGTACTAGGACTAACGGTACTGCTAGAAGAAACGCCATCCGTCGTCACATAAAACGCTTTGTTACGATTATCTCCCAATTCATTCGATATTTATAGGTTCGAGATTGAATTCAAGATTTAATAAAAACGTTTTGTGTTATACGATAGGTTGTAATATTATCATAACAAAATAGTGTTGATACTGTGACGATATCCGGTTGTAATGTGTTAACTATGTTGCTGGTACAGTTGAGAGCAATAATTTTGGGTAAGTTGCTTTTTTGACGAAATTTTTTTTTATCTTGCATGTGGTATATTGACTCTACCTACCTACCTTTCTCGAAGCCACACCTGAAGTTATATGAATGTTTTTTTTGCCTTTTATACAAACGGCATTACGTGAATTGTACTTACATCTAAGTTACAATTATCAAGGTTAAAATTACATAAGAGATGGTAAATACATTGATGTCCCACGAGTATTAATTCCATTAAGCATTAAAGGTGTGTGAGCAATCATAATTCAAATAGAATATATATAGAATATCCTCACAAAATCTTGTATGTGATAAAAAAAATAATGTCCTTATTATACCTTTAGGTATGTACGCTGAAAGGCAAAGTCTAGGGAGACATTAATATTTCAGAGGTTCGAGTCACCCGTCCTAATGGACCAGTTAGTACTTATGTATTTACGAATTATTTATTTAGTTCATAATGGAAAAAAATATTTGTATCGCATTATTTGACAACCGTGGTGGTCTTAGGCACCAGGTCAGGACACCTGCCTCTAGGACGACGAGCGCTAGTTCAATTCCTGCTTCCACAAATACATTACTTCAGTGGCTATTTGGTATATTTGTTGTGAGCACCTAAGTGGGGTTTGTTTGTAAAGTTTATCTGCCTATAAAATAAAAAACGTAAGTCTGGTATCCAAAGTATAGGTATCCTAGTTATGGATTGATGACCTATGTGTGAAATTATCAATGATTTGTTATTCTCATCTAGGTATTTCCATTAAATGTAAACATGTCTGTATAAAAAAACTTACCGACAGTCCCATTTTTATTGCTATCTCGTGTACCTACATTATAATAACATTATATTTTATGGCATCAATGCAATGTACCTATCTTCTCGTCGATTTCGAGCAAACAGAAAACTACGAGGAGAGTCCGTTATAAAACTCAACGAAAGAAATATCTGAATTGAATATCAATCGTTAAGTATCTTGTAAAAATGAATAATGTTTGATTTAGAATTCCAGAGGCGTCTCGCTAGAAGTTTACTCAATTTGTGTGTATTTGTGTGGGCGAAGGAAAATATGTATAACCTCATAGTAACTTCAAGTCACGGGTGAACTGGTATCTGATAGGCAAGCGTGCTTCATCGTACATGCTTCACAGCTTAACACCGCACAGGTTCGTGGTCAAACTTTTTCTTATCATTACATCGTGTATTTCTATATGTAGGTTAGTGCAATAAATTTAATATTAAATATAATAATAATAAAACGCAAAGCCTCCTACTGTCTGTCACTATGTATGCTTTTCATCTTAAAAAGTCGACACAGTGATTCGTGAGGAATGTTTATAACGAGTGTAAAAGGACCCCAAGCAATAATATCATCGTCATCATCATCAGCCCATACTCATCAATATGAACAACTTTTACTATGAGGACAATGTAGGGAAATAAAAAACAATTTTCATTTCAACAAAATGTCATCTCCCCAGGCTCATTTTGTATTGATCGAACAATTTTTTTTCATTACCTTACATTGTCGTCATAGTAAAAGTTGTTCATATTGATGAGCCCAACAACGGTTCCAAGACCATTGCTCGAGGTCATTTCGCAGTATGTATAATACATGCATATAACAGCAGATAAACACTTTTAATAATGTATATTGTCAAAACAACGTTTTCCGAGTCAGCTAGGTTTTGAAAACTTTCATTGTTGGCTGTGTGTGTGTGTGTGATCACCCACAAAACTTTGATTGTAGGCTGTGGCCCTGAGCTTTTACACCGAGCCCATGCTGGTCTGGAGCTTAAAACCAATTAAATACCAGATAATAATATTTCTTTCAACGCATCTGGATTACAGAATGGATTATTGGACGATAGACTGACCAACTATTATCACCTTACTATTGTCCATTCAAATCCCAACACTCAAGTTAAAATTGCCTTCTTATATCACAAATCGCCGCTAAAGATTATATCCACCCGATTAGTGATTATGGAACAGATGGTATTGCATAAGTACGCATAAAGGCATGTGAATCCTTTTGCAGTGGTCGACCGTCAATTACTTCGTGTGATATACGACTAGCGGACCCGCCGAACTTCGTTCCGGTATTTTTTTCCATGATTTATTTACATTAAAATTATTATTGTGGATTAACTGTAATAGATAAGCATGTACCATCGCGGATTTTTTTGTAGAACTTTTTAAAACCTATGATTGCTTGGAACTTAGTTTTACCGTATCTTGTCAGATTAAGCCGGAATATACCACAAGTTACCGATTTGTTTCCCTAACCTTAATTTTTATGCTAAAACATAAATAATTCAAAACATATCCTCAAAAATTATAGCCTATAATGTTATTCTAGATTATAAGCTACAATGCTGCCAAGTTTCGTCTAAATCCGTCCAGTACTTTCTGCGTGAAAGAAGGACAAACATCCATCCATACATCCAGACATCCATCCAAACTTTCGCATTTATAATATTAGTGGGATTGTGAAGCATATCAAGTAAATACAAAACTTGTAATTGTTTGCGAAAATTACGTCATTTATCTAGTTCTAGCTGTAGGTACTGCACGGTTTATTATGTGTATGTCATTTCCCTTGGGAAATTCGGAATACTTCACAAAATATACTTTATATTTCACACACTTTCGCATTTATAACAATACGTAGGATTTAACTTATTCGAGCGCAAAAAGGTTCTTCATGGGTTTCAGACATGCCCATGAAATGTACACGTGTGCCCGTTCCTAATACGATGGGTCGAGACTTATCTACGACTTGATTTAACGACGACTTGACTAGACTTGTAGAATTAAAGGACCGAAAATTTTGTTCATAACAAATCTCTTGACATAATGAATGAATATCGTGAAGTTTCGTGAAAAATAAACAATATATCAAATATCAATATGTATTTAGAAACGAAAGAGACTCAACATTAGTCTATGAAGGTTAGTGCTCAGACTTGCGATTTTAATGGGAGGTTTTTTTAAAAAAAAACTTCTCAATCTTGCCAGCCAGTGTTACGACGATAGCTTTACTAGCGCCACTCCACCTCGCTGGCAGTCGAGTCGAAACTCGCTTCCGGTCTCCGAATGGCCGGGGCGCACAATTTCCGGCCTTATCTGCGCATCACAGATTGGGTGACGAAATTCGGCCTGCGATTTAGAATAAAACCTGCGGTACGTACAAATTCTTTTAGGCCGAACCCACACAACCGATTTTCTTTACTAATCGGACCGACATTTTTAGTGCGTATAAGACCATAGAAAAAAGATGGCCACCGAATGTTAGATCCGAAAAAAGTTATTCAGACCGTGGTTGGTTCCAATCAAACATTTGTTCGTGGAATAATAAAATCTGTAGGGCTGAGCTGAACAAATAAAGTCGAATATCGATATGGTCGTAGAAAAATATACCTAATGCGACTAATTGTACCTAATACCTTCTATCAGCCGTGTGGTGATAACGAACAAATACACGTGTCACCTCCCCAGCCCAACTTTTTCCGTCGTGGAGATCGTAAGAGGCGACCGAGGGAACTCTCCAAAGAACAAGCAGCGCTCTCTGTGAGAACCACAACACCACTGCGATCGCCAACCCGCCTGCCAAGCTTGGCGATAGTTGGCATTTCTCCGCAAATGATCACGGAAAGTATTTGTCTGTCTAGTAGGCCAAGAAAATGTTCTGTTAGTGTTTTTCTTAAACAACAATATGGTAGGGTTGTTACACTGTGACCAATAAAAAAATAATCCTTCATATGAATTTTAACCTTAGGGTGGTAAACTACATTTATAGATCGATTGTACCAATCGGCGTGTGAAATTTCCGGGATATGAATATTGCACAGTAACTGTGCCAATTGCATTAACAACAATAACTGAATTATCGGTTCGTATTGATATATTTTGATGAAGTGATCAGTTTTTTACTTAGATTTGATTAGTTCCCATTAGTCCAGCGCAAGCTTACCTTAGATTTACACCGTAAACCGAAATACCCATTACCTCATTATATACCCTAATGGGTTCATTTCAGCAGGTGTCAATGCCCCAAAATGAAAAAAGAAATCCATATACGTAATTTTAAAGAAACTAGAACCGACTTCAACTAGTACTTGTTGCTCGTCCATACATTTTTTAAAGTTCCCTTAGATTTATCGGGTTTGCTATCATCATACCCTGATATCTTATCATGGGGCCACCTTGAAAATCTTCTTTCCAACAAAAACCATAATCGACCAAGTTATATGGGAACAAACATAAAAAAGCTATACGGTCGAATTTAAAAAGACTCCTTTATTGAAATTGCTTAAAAAACAACTTCATTAAATCAGCTGATCGAGTTTGTATAGGAAGGTCGAACATGTTTTTCCTTTTGGTACATTGACGCCGACTGAAATGCACCCAGCGCGGTCTACAGAATAGTAGACTCCGGCTTAAAATGGTATTTCAGGATCACCCTGTACAGCAGCCGTAGAATCTAGATTTACTGGATGTTTGCACTAAGTTGACCGTGACCTGGATTTATAAAGGACGGGTGAACTTTTTTTTTATCCCATTTAAAGATCCCTCGAGGCGAAGTCTGGCGTGTCAGGTAGACGTTCTGTGGTTTACGAAAATATGCATTAGGAATTGTGAGGACACATTTTGTTCTAAAAGCGAAATTGTTTTGACATTGAATCTCAAGAATGTTACGTTATGTAAGGTTTTTCCATTTTCACTTTACTAGTTTTAAAAGGCGGAAATATGAGGTGACTGCGACTGCTTTTTGTTCACAAAACACCTATTCAACGGATTATGAAACTTGGTGGGAATATGATTGTAATTTGAATTAAGATATATACCCCTGCAATTTCTACGGGAAGAAAATAAAATGGATGAAACACTAGTAACAGCGCGGGGACAGCTAGTTTAGAAATGTAGTTAGACTACCGGTTCAGTTATAAAGTACAAACTAATAATAAGGTTCGTGTAACGGTGATAAGCCCATCCCCTATCTTGTTACTTTAAATAGGCTACGTTAACCGTTGCCATTTGCGTGACATGTCCTTCTGCCTACTGCATTGGGAATAACCCGCTTTAGGAATATATATATAGGGATATAACGCGTGATTTAAAAAAAAAATGTTTATCTTTTCATTAATTTTCCACCTCATCGGATTAGCAAGCTGAAGAGGAAATCATGATTATCATCAGCCATAGGACGTCCATTGCTGAACGAGGGCCTCCCGCAATAATTTCCATAATCATTTGGGAGGGATGTACCAATAATTATCGCCACACTTGGCAGGCGCGTTGGCGATCGTAGTAGTGTTATGGTTTAACTCACAGAGAGCGCTGCTGCCCGTCCTCTGAAGTGAGAAGTGGCAGTAGGCCGGCCATATTAGCCATAGAAGCGATGATCGTTGGGGTAAACAGGTTCGCGAGTGAAGACTGTGTAATAGGAATAGGACGCCCTCAGGTGGAGTGATTGATGATTTGTCCGAGATGTCTGGTAGAAGCTGGATGCGAGAAGCCGAAAAGCCGATTTGTATCATAGTGGGGAGGCCTGTGTCCTAACATCGACTGAATATAGGCTGATGACAATGATGATTAATTGTTACAATAATAATCAAAATCAGATAATCGATCGTTCTATACGCGAACGGACAACGTATCTAACTGTCCCGCTCGTGACTATGTCGGATGATAGAGACAACGATAATGTGTGATCCGATTACGCTGCGAGTTCTAGCACAGATAAAGCAACGGAGATAATACACGTAGAGATCAATGTGGGAAATCGATTTTCATGATTGCTTCATTTTATACTTCATTGTACCGTGCTGGTTTGGGACACATTTCTTTCAATATACCTACTGTAATATGGTATTATAAATAAGTAAATGGATAAAATAACAACCTCCACCTATAATAAATTTATTGTCCGTGTAAAACCCAATTTCTTCTTAAGGTTTTAAGCAACCTATGGTCACTTGTAAAGTGTATATTCACTCCATTAGAAAATACGACAGTATGTAAAATCATGCCAATTAATGATTATCATAATTATAAGTACAACATTTTGATGGTTTCCAACATACTTCGATGAAACGATTGGAATAAAACCAGTTTTGGGCAAAAGACGTCCGTTATTTTTTTGTAGGCAGCCATAAGGAGGATTCAGGAAATAAAGGAAAACAAACGAGGTCACACATAGAGAACACTAATTATCTCACCCTCCAATTTACACCTACCTACCTCGATTTAGCGAATAGATGGCAAACATGTCTCGGTAACTCTTAATAAATGCATACAAAGAGGTCTTTCAAGATAAACATATTGTGTTTGTTTGTTTATGAACTCAGATATACGTATATTTAAGACTAACTGTCCGGAAAACTTTGTTTTGCTATAAGAAGTCGCTGTTGTACCCCGTCTATTGTAATAAATACACCTTTTAAACCTTCCCTGGAGTTCCACGTGTAATTCAAGTGCAAAATTAGCCAAATCGGTCCAGCAGTTCTCGAGTTTTAGCGAGACTAACGAACATCAATTAATTTTTATATACATAGATATATATATTGCGGCACCTCAATTTTAACCGAAATAAAACAATAGGTTACTTTGTTCTGGACCTAAATTGAATCTTTATTTTCACATTTGTGTACCAGTGTTACCTAATTTACAGTTACGCCTAGTAGGTTTTTGTGCAAAAAGGAGGGTTAGGCAAAAGGTGTGTAATATAGCATCACGCGTATATAACCTAACACACAATTGGTGGGACCATCGTCGTTATTGAGTTCAGACACCTTACGGTATGCGGCTATCCTGTGAACGAGTCCCGATAAATAGACATGATCGGACATACCTATCATAGGTTTAGTTCTCCGCATTCACCCGTGGTGCTCTCCCGAAAGGCAATTTGTGCCTCGTTTGTAATAATGCTGTCTTCCACTATTTAGATTCGGGAAGTAAAAAAATATATCATATGTATGCATTGCAATGCAACGCATATATGTATATATGTTTTTTCCTCTTATTTCTATACCGTCTTTAGTTTAATAACTATGTGGGATCCCAGACAGAAGGCTAGCCCCCCCTCCCCCTCCGGGGATCTAGCCCAGTCGTCACTGATTGAGCTCTTGTCTATTCTGGATGCCGCTGTAGATCCTGGCTCTAACAGGAATCACAGTGGTGGGAAAGTGGGTGGGAATATCCAGGATAATAAAAAAAATACCTATCATAATCTGTCACAAACTCACAACATCCTATCGGAAATCGAAAGAAATTCAAACTTACCATCAAAACATATTAACCCTTTGACAAGCAGAAGGTTTGTTTGAAATTCGTTGATTAGATAGACTGTATTTCAACGAACTAAAGATCAAAATTAAGTGGGATCTATATTCCCTCTGCCTAGTAAAAGGTTAAAAGGTTACGATGGAACTTCTGAAAAACAACGTTTTACGAATACGAGACACAAAAGAAAAAAAATACTATTGGTACACCTCACAAAAAACAATTATTATTTTTTCAATATTTTTAAAATAATACAATTAGCCTACAACCTGCACGTAAAAAAAAATCTTGTAAATTGGCATTTCCGCAAATAAACGGCATTAAAAATCGAGTTTTTATCCACTAGCTTGAATTACTGAGCAAAAAACATATGTTTTCAGTTAACGATCAGAATCTAATAGTGTAGATTATATCACGAAAACATGAAACCTGGTGTATTACCAGCTAATTATCCGCTATTAATACCGCGTTTAAGTTTGAAATGTTTCAGGGTTCTTGTGCTAGTACGCTTACATAATACGTAATCAATACATAGTATAAAACAAAGTCGCGTCCCAGTGTCTGTCTCTATGTATCTTTAAAACTACGTAACGGATTTTGACATGGTTTTTCAAACTTTTGAACAAATAATCCTATTGTAGTCTAATCAGTAGAAAAAAAGAAAAGATTTTTAGTAATTTTTGGCAAAATAATCTAAATACATGTAGAGATTTTATTTGCCATTATAATGCTGATAATCGTATAACACTGTGAAAACTTGAGCAGTGGTTTCTAAGACAATATTAAGTCACAGCACGGTTTATTAAAATTGTACCGCTCTGGGGCAACAGTCACAAACGCATATAAACATCACATCATCATCACATCATCAGCCACATAACGTCCACTGCTGGACGAGGGCCTCCCCCAATGAGATCCGTCATTTGGGGTGAAATGCCAGTAATCGCCACGCATGGCAGGCGGGTTGGCGATCGCAGTGGTGTTGTGGTTT
Organism: Conopomorpha cramerella; assembly: GCA_012932125.1. Classification (NCBI taxonomy): domain Eukaryota; kingdom Metazoa; phylum Arthropoda; class Insecta; order Lepidoptera; family Gracillariidae; genus Conopomorpha; species Conopomorpha cramerella. Next base: position 21,084 of record SJJU01003011.1, read on the forward strand.
AACTCACAGAGAGCGCTGCTGCCCGTTCTCTGGAGAGCTCCCTCGGTCTCCTCTTACGACCCCCATGACGGGAAAAGTTGGGCTGGGGTGGTGACACATGTATTCTATTCGCCGTCACCACACGGCTACAATTTTCTAATTTACTGCTAGTAACTCTAGATTTTCGGTTTTCTATTCAATTTAATTATTTAAAGTTGGCTCTTATGTTCGTCTACTTAGTTGTCATAAAAATGTATTCAGTATTTCAGGACTCTGATAGTTATTGTGACGATAAATATATATAAATGAATTGATGTTAATTAGCCTCGCCGAAACTCGAGAACGGTTGGGCCTAAAGGTGTGTTTTTTAATTAAGAAATATATATACTGAATGTGTGCGAATGAAATCGCGGGGCATCAATAATAGAAAATAATAGTATATACAAATAACTGAACGCCCAGCCCAAACCCTTCACCCTAGAAAGCACACACTGAAATTTTGCACAGGGGTTCTTTTTATGATGTTTACGTGAAATAAAAAGAGGATTTTTCTAAATCTATAGGAGGGTAAAAAGGGGTTATAAGGTTAATAAGAGAAACGTAATTTTTTGAGTTAAGGTTCTAAAACTTGGTGGTAGCATTTTTTATGGAAGTTAATACCACAATTGCGCGAATAAAATCGCGGGTCATTCACAAGGTATTGAAGTTAAGTTACGAATGGATATATAACATCACACAAACCTCGCAGGAGAGTAGGCAGAGACAATCAATTTGCACATGCTAATCCTGACAACATCTCTCTCACCTCATACACAGCAATTAATCTCTTTATGCATGCAACCATCGGTTTTTGGCACTGCAGATCGTCATACATAATTATTTGCAATAGGGTTCATAATTCCGTAGCAGAGTGGACATTGGCTAGAACATTTGTAGTCATTGATGTCAGTTTTATCCTATTCCGGATTTAGATGCACAAATTCCTTAATTGTCAGCTTAGGTTGTGGGTTGTGTGGTGTGATGTGGTATGCTTATGGCGCGATTCCCGTAATATTGTTGTTCTTATTAGGAATTTAATCTATGAGATATTTGACTGCTTCTTGCTTACTTACCGTAATAGCCCCAATATTTATATGTATCAGTACCCTATCAAAGACTAAGCCAATGAGTCAATAATCGCTTTCACACTGCAAATATACGTTACGTTTCCTTTTATGCCGGATATTGAAAGAAATAATCGAGTATCATTATTTTTACATATCAGGCCAGTAGTGTGTGCTGAAGGCTAAGTAAATATTGAATCATTAGGTGCGTAAAAAACTTTCTAGGGAAGCCTATGCCGGCAATAGATAATCAGTAAAGACGTACGCAATTTTACAAATAATTATTAAAATTAGTTTTGTATATATTATGTATACTGCAATAAAAATGGCATAATACCTATAAGCGATACAAATAAATCATACGACACGCCAAGATAACAAAGGCCATTGAATAATGAATAACATTTTTCCAATAACAGCCGCGGAATTTGTTCTCTATCACAGTTTTATATGTATACAAATTGAATGTGAAATAGGTATGAAAACATAATTCGTAGCCAAACGATCGATATCGATAAATAAACACAGGAACGTATCGTTATCGTGAAACAACAATATGTTCACAATGTCGTATAATTAGTTCCACATAACCAGTACCGAAAATAGAAAATGCGCCGGTGCCCTTACGAAATTCCGCGGAATGAGAGGGCCGAAATTCATATTAAATACCAAATTAATGAACCCGGTCCGCATAAATACAATGCTAGCGTAATTGCGTGCGTGCGAAACGACCGACTACCGCTAAAAAAATAACAGCTAATACATCATCGCGAAAACTCACTCACCTGTTGTGTTTTTTTTTTCGCGCCCCGCTCTTTCCTTCCAAATCCTTTTCACTTTTATTTTATCCACAAAACAAAACACTACACCACCAGAATCATACTCTGTTCACGTTTTCTTTTTCACACATATTAAATAGCACAGAGTGTTAACACGCGTACTATACGGTATGTTTTGCCGCGATATATTTGATGGCTCTACACGGAGCTAGCTGGAGCGCGTGCGTCTCCGTCGAGATGCGGTGTTCGACTGAATGGCACAGCGGTATTTGCCGGCAGCGGATGTTGAAAATCAGCTGGGACATTCGGAAAACGCGCGCATACATTTTCACAGGATCTCATGCTGAAAATGTTTTCATGTCTTAATCCCAAAGCGAGCTAGGCACAGGCACTTGCTACGCAAAGCGTATTTAAGATGGCGGAATAATGCACCAGATGTGGTTGCTTTTTGGTGTAGTTAATGTTTGCTTAAGGCAAACATTAACGGTTATGTGTTTTATATTTTGTTTCTTTTTTAATGTTTGAATTTTAGTGCAATACAGGATTTAAATAAATAAGTGTAGTTTTGTTAATTCCACACGAGCACAATTAAATTTATCTGAAAACTGAATTACAAAACCTAATAAAATTATTTTGGTTACTTTTGCGTTTACCTTAAATTCTCCTAAAAGCAGTACTTTATCTAAATCCTGTTTTGTATATTTATGGCAGATTGTTTATTTTCAACACAATTATATTTTCCTGAAATTTTCATGTGCCGTTTTTTTAAAGAACTCTTATAGATTTCCTCATGTAATGTTAGATCCTCATCTATTCTATTATTTTTTACGTTGGCGTCGTGGTATAGAGTAGTAATGTCTGAATTTTGTGGGAGCCTAAAATCAATAATTATATAAAAAATTATATACGAGAAATTAGGTAACTACTAGTCGCCCCACTCCTCATACGATTTTCTAAAGTTACCAGAGACCAGACCTTGAAAATATTTTCTTTCCAATAAAAAAATAATCATCAAAATCGGCTAAAACGACCAAGTTATCCGTGAAAAAATTTTTTATAATAATAATTTGATGACATTATGATTCTACATTTCTGTGGAAAACAATATTAATTGCTTTTCCAAGAGCCTCATGGAGCATAAGGCTCTTGTCGATAGCGATGCATATGATATGAAAAAGAAAGGTCTCCTTAGTCCATATTATGGAAAATACCCGTCTTACGATCAATCTCGGAATCACCATTGATTCAGATCTCTTGATTCTTTACCCTGAGCTAGTATGACCTATATATTCCTCCGTATACTAGTCCATTAAATATTGGCTAAGATATCTGCTGTCTTTAAGAAATACACACTCTAACATCTGACTTGAGCTTATTTTTGTATGCAAATGTGATATATTCAGAGCTCAGTGTCAATGATATTGTGTACCTCGATACGGATGAAGTTGTTTATTTAGAAAAGTCCGCGGTAGTGATTGAAGATCTGCCTGACATCTTGTGGGTTTTCTTTATTTTCTTTCATCGCCCTTATTGAAGATGTCAGCCGGTGAAGGCGTGATCACTCAAGGCGTGCTTATGTTTGTTATACAAAATGGAATTTTAAGTAGGCACCAGTTGAGTTGCTATGGAAATCTTTGTGTGTGATAAAACAAGACTATTTTCGTGGGCTATTGGTCAGGGCACCTCGCTTCTAAGACGACGGTTCGGATTCGATTTACTTAAGAAACGGAATCGACTTATTATAAAATATAGGTAATGTTTAGTTACGGGTTTTCGTATATTTCAGCTGGTATCATTTCGGTATCACGTCTGTGGTCCAGTTGGTCGGATCGGTCTTGTAACCGGGAGGTCGCGGTTCCGCGTCCGGCTACTGGACGTGTACCAATGGGAGTACTTTTCAGAGCATATGTACGCAGAGCAACGCTTTTAAGGTGCGTGAACCCTATAACGGCCCTAACCCCCTGTCACGTCGAGTTAAATACGCTTGGTGAACCGTGGACATTTGCTTTAGCAAGCCTCTGCCTACCCCGCTTTGGGATTAAAAGGCGTGAAGTGTATATATATAATTTCGGCACAACTAAAAATTCACAATAGGTGATGACGAAAAACCAAAAAATAAATATCTAAATATTTATCTAGGCAATCATAATCATCAGCCATATCACGTCCACTGCTAGACGGGGGCCTCCCCTATCGATTTCCATGATACTTTGGTGGGAAAAGCCAATAATTGTGCCAGGCGTGTTGGCGATCTCAGCGTTGTTGCGGTTTGACTCACCAATAGAGCACACTCACCTAGGCAAATACTTTTTTTTCTATTTTGTATGGAGATGAAAAAAATATTATTTTTAATTTCCCATTATTACAAGTTGTTGATTTCGACGAACCTAACAACGTTTCCAAGACCATTGCTAGAGGTTAATTTCATCACCGTCAGCCCATATTCGTACACTGCTGGACATAGGCCTCTCCAAGTGCACGCCACTGTTACTGTCCGGGAAAGAGTTAAGCAAGTCTAATTGACATGAGCTTTTATTTCGCGGTTCAAGCGCAGGCTATTATCGTTTTTTTTTAACACCAGACCAGGACTTTTTTACAGCAATTTCAATAAATCAAAAGTATTGAATGTTGATACAATTCATTCACAGATAAAGCATAAAAGTGTTTGCATACAATAATACGTTATTTCGATCAAGGTTGAAGTGGGGCTATTGACCTTTTACAACCTATTCACAACAACGCCGGTGAATTGCAAAAGTTTTTATCTTTTCTATATATCCAGTGTTGTATAAGTATAATAATTGATTGAAATAGTTGAATGGTCGTAATTACTATATGTGAAGGTCGCTTTTTTTGTGCCAGTAGTGGAAGAAATGTTGTGTCATGTGTTAGTTAAACGGGATAAATGGTACAACGGTGCTAGTCCAACTTTATTCATCGTATGGATAGTTTGGATGGATGTTTGGTTGTTTGTTACTCCTTCACGCAAAAACTGCTGAACGGATTTCAAAGAAACTTTACAATAGACAGTTTATACATCGCAATAATACATTGGCTATATTTTATTCTAAATACAAATAAATAGGCGAATTTTCAACAGCCACATGATGTCCACTGCTGGACGACGGCTTACCTAAGGGCCAATTGCCAAAAATCGCATCCTTTGGCAGGGGGGTTGGCGATCGCAGTGGTGTTGTGGTGTAACTCACAGAGAGCGCTGCTGCCTATCCTGTGGAAAGCTCCTTCGGTCGCCTCTTACGACCCCCATGCCGGGAAAAGTTGGGCTGGGGTGGTGACACAATGTATTCTATTTGCCGTCACCACAGGGTAATTATTGGTATTTTTATACGATTTATAAAAGGTAACATTCTGTTACCGATTTTTATCAGTGTTTTTCCTTTCAAAACATATAAAAATAATATACTATTACAGGATTATAATGTGTTTTAATGGTATTGTCAGTTAACATGATTTTTGCTCGAATATTTTTAGAGTTAAGTTTTCTAAGCAATACCGTTTGAGTACGCTATGAATATGCTACAACTAATAATTTTAATATTCTGTATGAAATAAAACAAATAATTCAAACGTATTGCGGCATTCACTGCGAAACATTTTTTTAGTCTAATACACTAAACAAACATTAAAAAGTCATTAAAATTACAACAGCTTTGCAAGAATTTTTATCATATTTTATTTATATTTTGTTTGGCGTGGCAAAACGGAATAGCACCAGTCGTGTGCAAACTACGTTAAGTTTCAGATTTATATTATTAAGGGATATGGTTGCCTCAAGGATGTCATGTCCCCTGGAAGTTTACGCGAAGTTTAGGAGGACGAATTATTAAATTCGAATTTTATTTTATCATTGCATCAAAACAGTACCGCAGTGTTTTAGAAAATGGTCCAGACACACAGAGGTAAGTCAGCAAAATCTAGTGTGAATGCCATTAGAGACAAGGGTGGGAGTGTTTTAAATAATTACCGTATGGCCTTAAGGAGATGAAAGATTTCAAGATTTGTTCGAAAGTCAAGATGTATGCCTACACTCGTACTTATACTAATACTAGCTTACCGCCCGCGGCTTCGCCCGCATGGACTTCGGGTATATTGCGGTATAAAGGAATATATTCGTTTTCCCTCGGGAATATAATATTTTCCGGGATAACAAGTACCCTATTATTTAAACCGGACTTCTGACTAGACGCCTGCAAAGCCATCGGTTCTGTAGTTACGGCGTGAAAGCGGAACAAACAAACAAACTCACTTTCCAATTTATAATATTAGTAAAAAGCTCTGGAACGATTTCGATTTTTTTTTTAATTACATATTATTCCTTTAATCCCACGGATACGTAATATAACTGTAGTTATAAGTTATACCCAGATATGTTTTCAATATGGAACAATGAAGTTCATTGTGCCAATGACTAATGAAAGAGTCGTATCTTGTACGCTTATGTTACGATTAGATCTCGGGATTTAATTACCGATGTATTATCTAGCCAACATAGAGCTCTTGCCTTGCAATAGGTATGATAATTGCCTGACCCAATTTCAAACAGAACTAGGCGGAATCTCTCTAGATTAATTCTATAATTTGACATTGGTGCGACAACGTCTAGCTCTATACTGGTGATTTACAAAGTGGGTATTAGCTTATTGTATTGTAACTTAGGGAATTCATAGATTAGTCATATCTGGTTTCCTAAATACTGGGTACTGAATTGAATTAGGCTCGGAGCGGAGTCATCATTGTGTCAACAAGCTTGAGGATGCCTCGTAGAGGCGATGCGCATTTTTGTATTGCTCGGAGCGTTTACGTTCTTGCATTGCATTTTCTGCGTGTGTCTGTATGTGTGTTGAATGTAATGCACGAAAAAGCGTTTTAAGCATTTTGTAGCATTCATCTTACTTAACGCGATGTATAATGAGTAATTCTGTGTAATTGTAACGCAACCCGACATAAAATAATCGTATTACACACTTAAAATATCCATTTAAGGGTCCTCCTGAGAGCCATTTTCTTTTTTATTATATTGCCAGAAATGAAAGCAAATGTTCACTTGATCTTTCTAGTTATCACTTTAAAAACTCATTGCTCTCGGAAAAAAACTTATTATTCATAATTTTTATTTTTAATCCATTTTTTAAATTGTTTTTGAAGAACAAAACAGCTCTTAAAACCAAGTATGTTTGTCAAATCGTCGACTTGTATTAAGTATTACTTTTAGGCTCAGAATGATAGCTCTCGAGTGTAATGCGTATGTTGTAGGAGTTTCTTTAGCCGTAAATTATAGACTTAAAGAACTGCTACTGTACCTAAATCCGATCTTGGAAATTGCTTAGACACCATTGAGAATCCGATCGAGATCGACAGCTTGCTTCGTTACGCCCTCTTCTGATTAGTGATTAGTGAATACGTACTTCTATTGGCGGTTCGCAATTGGTATATACAGGGTATTATCAGAAAAGTAGAGCTTCAATTAGAGAACTACGCTGTGGCTTGTGCTAGTATCTGATTAGGGTGACAAGAAAGTCACGAAAACATCGTAAGAAAACCATTTTTTGTTGATGATTTGGAAATCCTCGTAGACACCCTGCCATTATGGGAACGGCGTACAGTGGGCTGAAAATCAGCTCTCGAAGACATAGATATCATAATTTTTCAAGTGTCTTTTTTACTTGATGTAGATTTTTTTATCAATCTAAAGCGGAAAAACAGATGTTTTCGTTTTCATACAAAAGTCATCTCCTGAAGCAGAAAATAGTCTATTTTGTATGGAGACGAAAAAAAATAATTTACTCACTCGCCTTCTCCCCACAGTAAAAGTTGTTCATATTGACGAGCTTAACAACGTTTCTAAGACCATTGCTGGGGGTCCTTTGACACGCTGTATTAGTCAATATAAAATATGTCATGGATTTCAAGTAAACATGACTATACTATTTCCTAAACCGCAAGGAAAATCGTTATAAAATTATTACTTTTTTAAGAACTTAGACATTTTTTTTATAAACTATGCGGATTATAAAAAAAATATTTTCTCAAGCTGACATTGATTTACACTATTGACCGACGATTCCACAATCAGTCGGCGCTTCACGATCAGGCTAATCTTACTATCCGCCTCCGGCATATAGATTGCTCTGCTAATAAGTTAGCTAAGCTGAAGCAAACAAATAAAATAAGACCAAATACATTATAAGAAAACCGCCATTTCGCAATTACAATACTGCAATCCCTTTAATGGTTAATGAAGAGGAAATGGTGACTCTACAACTTATGTAGCTTTGTCTTACCATTTGAGGTATAAATCACCTGTCTTCATCATCTTTAGCCACATAACGTCCACTGCTGGAAACGGGCCTCCTCCAACGATACGATCATTTGGGGGGGAAATCTTAATAATTGCCTCGCACTGGCGTTGAAATAAATTATATTTTCTATCCAACTGCCTTCGCTCTGCTGCATAAAGATAAGTACTGATAGACATTAAGGGGCGTAATGTATGTTTATATGTATGGGAGAGCTGCTCGAATGCCTGTATTCACCGCGAACTTTCTACGAGAAAGTACTTCCCAAGAATGTTATATCTCAGCGTGTAACCTTGGTCGGTACCAAGCTTAAAACTTTAATAGATTTTGAAATGTGGTGTATTAAAAAAAATCGAATCACGCCTTTTAATATCAAAGCAGGGTAGGCAGAGGCATTTGCTAAGCAAATTCCCACGTTTCACCAAGCGTATTTAACCCAACGTGACAGGGGATGAGTCCATCGCCGTTATAGGGTTCACACACCTTGTGGTGTGCGGGTTTCATCACGATGTTGTACTCCACCGTACGAGCGTTGCGTAGCGTACAGAGGCTCTGAAAAAGAGTCCCATTGGTACACGTCAAGTAGCCGGACACGAACCCACGACCTTTCGGTTGCAAATCAAGTATCTATCCAGACCAACTGGACGACAGACGCTTGGTGAATTTAATCCTTAATACAATAAATGTTTGTTTGTAGTTAATTTATTAGAGGCCTATGTGCAGCAGTGGGTGAATATGGGCTGATGATGATGGATGATGTACCTACTTAATAGCGTTGAGTTTTGAAATATATTTTTAATCTTAGAAGAATTTGTTACATTTCTATTTCAATTGTTTGCACAAGAAAGATCAGAACATACACACATCGAAAGTGTCTAGTTATCAAGTACATTTCAAAAGATTGCAATCAGGAATTATTAATATAATAATAATTTAATATAATAATAATATTTTACAAAAACTGAATTCATTCATAATTTATTCAAAATGTGGTGATAAGTCATTGATACAGGCGTGAGGAATTAGGTAGGAGACCAATCCAAAAGATTAGATTTGATTTAAATAAATTAAATTTTTTTAGAGCTAATAATGTTCTTGATCCCTAGACATTTTTGATGTGTGTATATCTACCTAAAATAATGTCCTAAGTGAATGATATTTTAATACATCAACATATCGATGTTTTTTTTTTAATAAGGCTATTAATGTCGCGTGTAGCTGTCGGAGACCAGCTTCAAACACAATTAATTATTTTACTTACGATAAAACATTATGGTTGAACACAATTATTAATTGTATGAAAATAACTATCAAAATAACTTTTAACACGCCATTCGAAAAACGTTCTTTGCAAAACGCTGCAACAGGAAATAAGAAGGCTTTTATTTTTCTTTCAGATTCCGGACCCTAAGGGAAAAACGGGATTTACTGAGACTCCCTATACAAAATATACTATTTTTACCGTTTTTATTGATTTGCCCAGACCATTACCTAATGACGCCGTTCGCGGCCCAAAGGCTGCCTTCGTATTCCATGTATTCCGAAAGCTGTTATATGAATGAAAAATAAATAGCAGCTAATTCTCACAGCTGCCAACATGGATACAAAATTTGATAAAATTTCAGTCTAGCCGTTTGGAAGGAATTATGGTAGTTAACATTGTCAACCTAGATATCAATTTTATACATAGTATAAAACAAAGTCGGCTTTTTTTTATAAATGTTAGGGTGACATTTTGTTGTAAATATTGGATAAGAAACGATACATTTATAGAAGTTTAGAATATTTCAGTCACAAAACTATACTGTTACTGAAAAATGTTGCTGTCACAATCGCTATAATTTTCTGAGTTAGAAATGTTGTTTCGGACCCCGAGGTTCGTCAATATGGATAACTTTAACTACCACTTTTAGACCATTCCTCGGGTTCTTTTTACACTCAGTATATTATTGTAAAGTTTCCAGAATTACCGTTCAGTAGATTTTGCGTAAATGAGTAACAAAATTCGCACTTATAGCACAAGTAGTGTGCATTGTGCACATGGGCACTTGGCCGGTTTATATTAAATGAACATAAACGTTAACTACAATTATTATTATTATGTCAGTTTCACACGGCAGAACAAACAAGTAGAACCGTGAATAAATAATTACATTTACGTGTCATCGAGTAATGCCATTTCTGTTAATCGTATTTTGCATATTAAAAAACAGCGGCATGCGAATAAAGTAGTTTGGCATGATTTGTATATTTCCCTACGCTAGTATGAATATGCTAGTTGACGCCCCGCGGTTTCGCATTTAATCTGTTTCCGGTGGAGTTTCGGTGAAAAAAATTAGGTAGTTATTACACGAAATTTTATTTTAAACACAATGAACAAGCATTTGACCACCATCCTGCCTGATGTTAAGCAGCGATGTGGTCTACGATGGAGCACACCTTTTCATTAGGTACCTATGTACCCGCGACTTGAAGACCTTCAGACTGTACTGGGCAGGAAACAGACTCCGGCAAGTCATTCCACATCCTGGCGGTTCGCATTATGAAAGTAGATGCAAATCGTTTGGTTCGCCTAAATGGTATTGGATATACCTAGTATATACCCGGTTTGGATGATGTTTTACTGTTCTCCTGATTGTCTTGCGATGCAAGTACCGTAGCACACTCTTCATAGTTAATAAAAAAAATAATAGCAAAACTCAAAAACAATATTCAGTTCCTGATACCAAATAACTTTGCGCACGGAAACATAGTACAAAACAAAGTCGCTTCTCGCCGTCTGTCTTTATGTTTAGAACTTAAAAACTACGCAATGGATTTTGATGCGGTTTTTCTTTAGTAGATAGAGTGGTTCTTGTGGAAGGCTTAGGTATGTATAATACAAAAATAAAGTTTTCCAGGTCAGCTAGTTCTATTTAAAAACGCAAAACGTAACGTACATTTTCATACAAATTTACCGGTCAGCTGATTGCCATTTACAAAAAGATTGTTTTTTACATAAGGAATTCTTAGGGAAATTTGAAATTTAGTTATCATGATCTAAGTGAGTTTCTTGAGGTTCACTAGTATTCTTATTTATCTTTGAAGTATAATAAAATACAAAAGTAGGCGCTGTAAAGTTTGAAGTTCATTGAAAGGGTGTTGTGGTAGTAATTGTGTATTGATTAGCCCTCTTTTATCCAAAATACGTGTCTTGTTTACAGAACGTTTATGATGTACACAATAGCAGGCATGCGCTTTCTAAGCCCACATTTCACCAAATGTCGTCCGGGATGAACACTATGGTATGCGTTTGGTTCCCTCACGATCATTTCGTCCCTTCCCAGAAAATAATTATATTATTTTCAATTTCTCGGAAATCATTTCACTTTTAATATACCTACCCCCTTACCAATAAACGTGTTATTATAGGTCTACTTGAACTGATTATTCCGTATTTGGCATACAACTGACAAGTTAAGTTGAGCTTTGTGTATCTTCGAAATAGCAATTCCGCCATTATTAGTGTGCTGTCCCCGTCCAGTTCTTAGCTTTTCAATTGTAAATAAAATATAACCCAGCTATTTCAGCCCTCCGCCGCAGCCTTGCTGTTTTACTAAGGGACACTGTTAGATTCCATTTTACTTTAATTAAAAGCTATCGATAAGTGACATCGATTCATCATCACATTTCACTTGTAACCTTGTACTGCGGGGAGTGACCGGTTACAAATTATTAAGAAATAATGTAATTATTTTGGAAGGGAATGTGATCGTCTTTTTTTTCTCCTTGTTTTTTATGCGTTTTTTTTACCAATCAAATAATATTATATTCATTTCTTTTAGAGACGACTTACAATCGCTTTATGTAACTTACAAATCAAGTTACTACACAGTGAAATAATAGTAAGGAAACCAGCAATGTTCATCGTTTGTAACATCGATGCCAAAGCGATGAAAGACTTGGGCCCCTAAAATAAATAAAACTGTTTGATAAAAAACATAATTAATAAGATAAGCGACCACAAACAACCTAGATAACTAAGTACATATAAAAAATAATTGAATCACAGCCTATAAACCCGTGTCTGTAAGTAAATACATTTTTTTGCCTCTACGCCTCTGTAAGAAGCAATAAATTATAATCTAAGTACGTGTAAATCTGTATCGACGGGTATAGATCGATATTTTATTCAATTTATGTGCATTTGTTTGCAACATAATTGTTCGATTCTCGTACATTTCAGAAGGAGAATGGTCGTAGCTCAGCTGTTTTGGGTAGTTGCGACTGACTGCCGAAGTTACCACTTTAATGGCCACTTATTTATTTTTATTAAAAGTTTATAACTTAAAAAAAACACATTTATTAGAGCTTACTGTACATAGTCAAGACCCTCTGCACCTCCGAGGTTCCATAGGAACACAACAACTGTACATAGTTTTTTAACCAGCAACATTAAGAAGTGGTTGGTTAGTTTTGACATCAATCGGATGGTTATCCATCATAATCTTCTTCCGTGCTAAAGTCTAGTAAGGTTGATACGGAATATTTGAGCCAATTTTCTTTCATATCGACCCAGGCGTTTCAATCAAAGTGTTACGGTACTGAACAATAAAAAAGTTAGCATTGATTCTTATGTATACGTTTGTTATATAAAATATGTATATAAATATGTTTTTTATGTACTTACTTATAGATTACGTATTAAGCCATCCCATATGTTTCAATACAACCACTAAATGGGTGTTGAAATGTAAAACATGAACAAATCAACAAATTGCTAATCCTCTTTGTTAGGAACCGATGGACGATAAAATACTTAATGGAGGTTAGGCGGAAAAAATCATATTACAGCAATAAAAAAACGGAATCAGATAAGAAATTTGCAAATGAGTTAGTTGGTTTCTAATGTTAGAAGTTTTGAATTACGTTAGATTATTTACTAAATAATCCGTCCGTACTCATATTAAATATCGAAAAGTGAGTTTGTTTGTTTATTCCGTTTTCACGCCGTAACTACTGAACCGATCGCTTTGAAATTTTGCAGACGTAAAGTTAGAAGTCCGGATTAAATATTAGGGTACTTTTTATCCCGGAAAAAATGATATTCCCGAGGGAAAACAAAAGTATTGTTTGCTTGATGGATGGATTGGAGATGGCGCTGTGTGTTGTTGAAAACAATGTAATATATTACAAACGAATATGAACATGTAAATTTAGAAGCTAAATGATACGATAATGAATCCTCGAAAATGAGGAATTCCCGAGGGATGACAAACAATTTGTTTTATCGTCTAAACTGTTTTTTACATCTATTTATACTTATAGTTGTCCTTTTCATATAGCAATATAACCGAAGTCCACGCGGGCGTAGCCGCGGGCGGAAAGCTAGTGTAACATAATTAAAAACAATTTTTATAATCACTCTACTAAGTTTTAGTACATTATACATAGGCCTAAACACTAACTTTTATCATCAATCGTTTCTCACTCGTTTTAATCCTTTAAAGCGGTGTAAGCAGAGGCAGTTGCTCGCAAAACGAAAGAAACGAAATATACTTACGTTTTTTTTTCAGTACCTGGTTCGGTTTTCGGAATTTGTTTCTTTTTGCAATCTCATTAATGTTCTTTTTTCATTTGTAACGTACAGTGTGCAATAAAAAAATCATTAATTTTTAGTTTCATCGCCTTAGTTTTCTTCAGCGACTTCAAAAAACGAGTATTTCGGCCGTACATTATGTTTTTTTTTTTCATTTTTCTTCGCGGATATAATTGGTATACAAACAAATGTTTGTCCATAGTTCTAGGAAAAGTTCGTGAAAAGCGTCCTCGGAGCGATGCAGTCCTTCACCACGACAACGCGTCCGCGCACTCCGCCCGGCGGACGAATGCGTATTTGAAGAGTGAAAAAGTACCTACGACTTATGACACATCCGCCTTACAGTCCAGACCTTGCCCCATGCGACTTCTTCTTGTTTCCTAAAACTAAATATAAACTTCGAGGTTCCAGATTTACAAGTCCTGAAGCGGGGGTGAGTGCGTTCCACGAGGCCATTGAAGAGATCTCCAAAGAAGACAGGTCCCACTGTTTTACACAATGGTTTCAAAGAATGAAAAATGCATCGATTGTTACTTTGAAAAACAATAAATATGTTTCCAGTTGAATATGTAGTCTCATTTATTAGAATCCAGAAACTTTTAGTATGCCCCACGTATATCAGTGATGTTCCCATGATAAGGAAGTAAGGGCATGATGAAGTTTGACCAGATAAATCGACAGGAAACTTTAAAAATCGTTGAGGCGACTAGGTACTGGTTGAAGTTGCTTTTTTTCGTTCAAATTATACTTTTATGTCTGATTAACTATCATCAGGACATCATCAGCGAACAACCGGAACACAGCAGACTCGGCTCGTAGATTACTCGTCCTCGTCCCTCGCAGCAGACTAATAGAATGATCCAGTCGGAAAATTTTTCATTGCCGCGCCGAGGGAGGAAGTGTTTGCGAATTTCGTCACCAACCGCAATTAATTTGTTAGGGTCCCCGGCACAGGTCCCCTGCGGAACTGTCATTACATGCCATTAGAAACAGGAATGGAGCGATCAGTCCCCCCCCGAACACTGCGGTTTGCCATGTCGATGAACGTCGGAATTTGTCGAAGGTGTGATACATACATGGTGTGGAGGGCACAACCAATAACCTCTATTAGATTTAATTTACTTTTTCGTGTATTATATTTTGTACCTTACCGATTTTCAATGAAAACTTTACCATTGACTTTATAAAATAAACATGAAGGTTTCTCAAAATTTGTTTTAAAAAAATTCGCTCTAATTTTTTCTAACACCTCAGGTATTATGTAAAATAGACTGTATTATCTGATAGATATGTCTCTCTGTCTAATATAGAAGAGAGTAAATTATTAAGTTACTCATCTTTAGGCTTAGAGTTCAGCTAGGTAAATGCATCTATATACTATACTCCAACTTTACCAATAGTTTTTTTAAGCCGCGTGGTGACGGCGAATAGAATACATGTGTCACCACCCCAGCCCAACTTTTCTCGTCGTCGTGGGGGTCGTAAGAGCCGACCGAAGGAAGTCTCGAGAGAACGGGCAGCAGCGCTCTCTGCGAGTTAAACCACAACACTACTGCGATCGCCAACCCGCCTGCCTAGACTGGCGATTATTGGCAATTTCCTCCAAATAACAGAAATCATTAGTGGACAGCACACCAGTTATCCAGCAGTGGACGTTTTGTGGCTGATGATGATGATGACTAATACACACATCAAAAGTGTTTATGGATCAAGAACATTTTTAGCTCTAAAAAAATCTAATTTATTTAAATCAAATCTAATCTTCTGGATTGGTGTCCTACCTAATTCCCCATGCCT
>SJJU01003012.1:0-47066 GCA_012932125.1 Conopomorpha cramerella
TTTTTCAACATCAAACGAAAATACACTGTTCCGCTAAGATAATATGGAGTATTGTTGGTTGCATGACATTGATCCAGGCTTTGGTATTCGGCAGATGACGAAAAATATTGTCATCCGTACAGACAGTTTTGTACCCGGCGACAGGAGGAAATGCTTTGAATAAAAAATATATATATTGAAATACGTGGAACGGTTGCGATATAAAGTTGCGGGTACCATCATACATAAATTATTATTGATTAAAAGTTTTGGATGTCTTGATTAATTTTAACCTCGTCGTCTATACTAAAAAGGAAAGATTAGATCTTTTAAATGTTTTTCATCGAATAGGCTCGGAAACTATTGGACCTACCTATTTAAAAAATACTTTACCGTTAGAAAGCTAAATTATGCCTGAGTGACAAATGCTAATTTTTTTCCCGAAATTCCCATGGGAACAGAAAAAAAGTATAATAATGCAATACATTTTTTATTTTTGGGGCCTTACTAATAATATCGGAATAACTGTCCCGAAAATATGACAAACTTAATGTAACTTGTTTTAGTAGAACTGTCATAACCTTGTATAAATCACTACGCGTTTATTAATAAGGGGATCAGTAGGTATGGTATAATATTTTAGCAAAAAAAAAAAACAAAACATCCCTAATAAACCCCATATATACAGTTCATATTGCGGTTTTGGTAAGAAAATACCTATTCGTTTCCAATCTCACAGAGTAGCAATACCTATGTATTTTGTATCCTTATTTTTTTTTCATATAACCGTGCCTGTAACAAGGGGTATTCCTATTGTGTAGAGAGGACGCCTCGGGCTGATTATATTTGGAGAGAGCTCCTTTAGCCCTGTTTGTTCATAAAATGACGTTAGATCAACAAATATTGAAACTCTACACTTACACCTTATGATTTTTTTGTCAATGTGGCTTTATATTCACGTAAAAATATTTAATACCTAGGTACGACTAAACAGTGTGTATTAATTTATAAAGGAAAATAATAAACTGTACATAAAAATTACTAACTTGCACACCTAAAAAGCCAAAGTTATCATCAGAATGGCAATTAGAAGGCCAAATCAGTAATTTTGTCGCTAAGTCAGTATTTTAGTTAGGTTAGGTTAGACTTTTTTGATGCACGTTTAAATACTATCCATTTATAAAACTTTAAATAAAGAATGCATTACATATTTAATTTAGATACTTGCCTGCTTATAAAGTTAGAAATCGAATTGAGGTGCAAGCTTAGACAGAAGAAAAAGCAAAATTATACGAGAATGAATAATTTTCCCCCCAAAAAAGAACATGTAACTAAATTCCTTATCTAGGTAGTATTTCTTGGTCATAGCAAAGCAGAGCTGTGATGTGTCTCTCGGGTCGCCAAATGGAGGTGAAAGGAAAACTATTTCGTCGCGTCGCGCCGCCGATCTCCTCATGTGTTATTCTTGTTTCATAACTATACTTCACCAACTATAGCCAAGTTAATATATTACAGAAATACGTGGAATTGTATCTCCCGAAGGATTTCGTTCGTTTATTTCTGCGGCGCGGGACAAATCCAAGGGTCTTCGGCGTAATGAAAACACGTTGGGCAGAATGGCATCATTGGGTGCGTCCGCTCGGAATTGTAGGATTTGTTGGTACAATTTCGTTACGCATGTGACCAATTTAGTTCCATAACGTGTTGTGTATAAGATTTAATGAAAAAGGCGTGTGCCTTACTGTAGCACCAGAACAAACTCGAAAACCTTCATTTAGTCTGAGTTGTTCAGAAACTGATCCTGTCACGGAGCTTTTACAGTGAAATTCGTATTTTAAACAATTTCCATTGAAAACGCTACTTTATATTCAAATGCACAAAAGCTTTATTTGCATGTGAAGCTCTTGAGAAGTTTGCATCACTTCTTATGGGACTTTGTTCTTTACTGTATTTTACGTAAGGGTCGGTTTAGAATGCCGGTGTTATTGTTTAGCAAGGTATTCGTTGGAGCGCGCTCGCCGTCGAGATTGGACTGGCATCGCCACCAATATTGCGGGCCCCTTATTTATGTCCACTCGAACTTCAATGCTATATCGCATCCATGTCAAGAAGAACTAAAAACAAATATAAGTATTGAATCTCTTGAACTGAGTAGTTGATAAACATTGCCCTACCCACATTAAAATTTGCATTGTAGGTACATACTTTCGATGTTGAATAGAAAGGACGTTTCTATGATAATTATCGTAAATTGTTTATGAAAAAAATATTGATGTTTAATTTTTTTCCTACCAACCTCCCATATTTTTGACGTCATTGTAGATATTGATTTTGATCTTAGCTTATTTTACCATTTTGATTTATAAAAGTACGGAAGGTAGAACCTATTCTATTTTATCTACTAGAGAAGGCACAGGTCTCATCGTAATTTATTCTAACAAATATCTTGATAGCAACCTAAACCCCAAGTGGAAGTTATCCCTGAAGGGTCTATATACATAGGTAGGTACTTATCATATCGGCATGACAGGACTTTCATCTCGGAACAAGACCCTCAGACAATTTACCTTCAGAATAAACTGGATTGGGACCGAAATTTGCCTTCCTTTGATATTTACCTACGACATCACAGACTGAATTCATCTTCTCAATTCGAGGCAAACCTAGTTTATGTATGCATGCGCGTTGTATGATAAGCTTATGTAATGAACATCCCGAAGAGAAAAAAATTTTTTTTTGGCTGTAAATAAACATATGTCTATCTTAAAATACTACAGAAGTCAGTTTGTATGTAATGATTATTTTAAAAATTGCGATTCTTTTACTTAACCTAATACATACAATTAGGTACACATACAATTACTTAAAATTATTATTGTGTCGATAAGTAACGATATAAATATATTCGAGGTGGAACTATCTGAGTAAACATCATTAACATAACGTCAGTCAGGATGGTGGTTAAACGCTTGTTCATTTTGTTAAAAAAAAGTTGTGTGGTTTTACGAAACTACGGTAAAAGTGAAACTCCCTACTCCGCGGCCGACCGTCACGCGACATGCAACACACAGACGAAAAAGTTTGAGACGATGTAAGAAAAGTTTCACTTTAAAAACTGTTTGACAAAAGAATAAACAGTGGCGAGCAAATAGCGAAAACCGGCATGATTCATTTATATACTTCTATGGTGGCAAATGGTTTGTAGGTAACAAAGTGGTACGTAAATATGTAGGTAAATACCATTGAAGATACTGTTATCACCAAAATACCCACAGTGCGTAATTATGAATAGGTACCTAGCTATGACATGCGTATTCTCAGATAGTTGTATCATGGTGTGGCGAAGAATGTAACAAAAACATTTTAAACTGAGCTTTATTGTAAGATATTTCCCATACAACACTAGGTCAGACTAAATTTGAATCTGTACATGTTGATTGTCAGTTATTAACATATTTATCAGTCATTGAATATTCAAGTAAAAATTTTCAGACTGGTTATCGGGTTTTGAGCGCGCTTTTTTTGGAACGCGCTCTACTTAATTTAGTTTTAATTTAATAATATAGTAAATGAGTTGAGCTGAGTATGGTTTGTTGGGGATAAAGATTAGCGGCCTCCTTCCTGCGGTAGATAAAAGCGGATGGGTGGATACATCTCGGTTTATTGAAAATTAGCTTTTTGATGACGACTGTTTCTGAGCATTAACAAAAAATTGAGGACATTATAAGTATAAGTACCTAAATATTTATAAATATACCTATTCCTTATCATTCGGGCCAGGTTACACCCATATCATGTTATCGTGCTCACAATAACTGAAAATATTACTTAAATAAAATTTAAAACAACTCCAAAATTTATTTTAACTAGTTAGGTATAGCTATCAATTCGACGTAAATAAGATTTCGTGAATTTTCTCAATTGGTACCAGGAATCTCCTCACAAAAACAGTCTGTAAGGTGCAATTTGGCACAGAAAACATCTATTCTAGTTTCAAAATATATTATACTAGTAGGTACATCCATCCATACTGGTACGTCGCACAGGATTGCTGCAGCTTAAAACCATTGGGAGGTGAAACGCTCCGTTCCTCGTAAAAGTGATGAGCGGACCTAACAAGAGGGAAAGGTATGTAAGTTGGCTCCGACTGACACGTCGAGTATACACAGGGCAAGATGATGTGAGGGCGAACACTTGGAAGCATCGTGACCGGGTCCCAAGTATCTAGACAGTACAGTTGAATCCTGAGCTTTCCTAACAAGATACAGGGTAGAGGTTCAAACTAAACTCTGAAACAAACAATAGCCGTAGATCGTTTCGTCCCTAGTTCAGTAACAACAGCGAAAAATCTTAGTAGAGCCACTACATTCGGTTCATAAATTCTAAAAGTTACAAGTGAGTTTTTTTTTATTTTAAGGAAAACGCTTAAAGCAAAGTTCACGACGGAACCGGTTGATGAAACTGAATTTGTCAGACACGTTGTCTTACTCAGGGGTTTTGTTAAATCACTTCGTACTTTCTTTCGTTTGAGTTTCACAAAAGATTTCGACTATAACTTGGTAAAACATGAACATGAAAATTTCTTATCTGGTCCTTTGGTAGATGTCTTTCCAAAAAGTGTAAAAGAATAAAAATGGATATAGTATCCACGTATTATTTTCGACTTATTTTATAATATATTATGATCCAGCGTTTGATTGCCATCATTCCTTATGTCGTCTACGATAGAGCACACTTATTCATTAGGTTCCTATATGAAGACCGATAGACAATAAATAATAAAGGTGTTGCGCAGGAAACACACTGGCACTCGCAAGGTGTGCACGACTCCGGCAAGTCATTCCACATCCTGACGGTCCGAACTATGAAAGTTGACGCAAATCGTTTGGTTCGCGTCTTACCCTAGTCATAAATCTTAAGACAGGAAAATAAGTTTCAATGATACGGGATCTTACTTAATGTCTAGGTATGATATTTACAATGCTAATAAACTTCAGAGATTGTATTCTAATTCAAGTCATAATTGTATATTTTACATTTTGACGCGGGAGTAGATATAGTAACTGAGGTCCAACGTTGCCTCCAAAATTCCGAATCACAGTCATTTCGGGTAGCACAGTTCACCATAGTTCTTGGATTAATTGTAGATTTTCTTATTTTTGTGAGTTTACCTAAAAACGTATCATTTATTAACTTATGATTTTGTCTTGTACCCGCTTATGAACTGCAGGATACCTAATTTGGAAAATACTGTGATCATTTTCTTAATTTCGACATTTGGCTGGTAGGTATGTGGTATATTGCGTAGGAGAATATATAGAGGTAGGTACGTAGATAAATGTTTATTAGGAATTTACCTACTAATAAACAACATTGAACAACTATTCAATAGATTTAATGTCGTCGATAAGGCGTTTAATTAACAAATTAGGATGTTCGAGAATACTCAGACTCCTGTCAAATTTAAAATAAAATAATATAATGTCTTTATTATTAATACTATGAAACTAGTTTTGAGCCAATCATAAGCGATTGTTCGTTATTTTAGATAATCTAAGACGAATCGAATCGATATCATTTATTGATGATTGCGTCAAAATGTGAACCTTTTTTTGGCCGAGTCCATTTTAATAGCAGATCTATTATGATTTTATGTTTATATTGTTTTCGATTTGGTTACACCTGCCTGGGAGTCCTATGGCCAAGGTGTCTTTGTATCCACTGCAGTTTATAAAACAAAAAGGGTATGTATCCACACCGGAATATCGTGTAGGTAGGTATATAACAAGTACTTACATTAATAATGATTGCTACGAAAGATGCCTATCTGTAACTGTGTCGTAATTTCCTATGTCATAATTGTTTTTTTACCTAGAGTTAGGCGTGTACCAATGGGGTCTCATTTTCGGCGCCTATTTAGGTTTACGTAACGCTCATATAGTGGACAAAAACATCGTGATGTCGCTAAATTGTGTAAAGGGAGTGACGAGAAATATGCCGGAAAGTGTATATACGAGAATACGAAATCCGCTTCAGAAACCAACTCTCAGCAATTTTAAACTACGACTTTTGAAGCACCGTGGGAAGAACAGAACAGTAATGTCTGCTACATACCCTTCTGAGAAATAGGCGCGCCACTTATGTTACATTACATAGTATAAAACAAAGTCGCCTCCCGCTGTGAGCGTCTGTGGTTCAGTTGGTCGGATACTTGACTTGTAGCCGGGAGGTCGCGGATTCGAGTCTGGCTACTGGACGTGTACCAATGGTAATCTTTTTCACAGCCTATATACGCAACGTAACGCTTGTACGCTGAAGGACAACATCGTGATGTAACCCGCGCACCACAAAGTGTCTGAACCCTATAACGGCGATGGGCTCACCCCCTGTCACGTTGGGTTAAATATGCTTGGTGAACCTTTGCTTTAGCAAGTGCCTTTGCCTACCCCGCTTTGGGAATACCTAAAAGGCGTGAAGTGCACTGTAAATAATGTATAAATAAATAAATATTTTACAACAACACACACATTGCCTTCATCCCATGTTAAGTAGCTAAAGCACTTGTGTTATTGAAATCAGACAACGAAATATACTTACTTAAATACTTTTTTTTTTCTTTTAAATACATACTTATATAAATACAACACCCAGACACATCCAACAAGTACTTAAAAGCTCATCACCTAAGCACCTGTCAGCGGTGGGAATCGAACCCACGGCCCTACGGAGCAGAGGCAGACATGCTGACCACTACACCATCAGGCCCGTCATATTGGCATTGTTTTGCCGTTTGCCGGGTCAGCTAGTAGGTAGGTATATTAAATCTTTAAGCTATAAAATTGTAGCTAGCTCAGTTCTTACCTCGGCATCGGAAAAGGACAATCAAAACATTTTTTTTAAACAGTATTGTTTGACGTTATAACTTCCTTGTCGTGGGAGGTCGCAGGATCGAATCCGGACGTACCTATACGTACAAATTTTATTACAAACAATCTTCTTACAAAGTATACAACAACGAACCGCCGTTACACTCAATGCAAATGTCGTGAGGAAACTTGCAACTAATAATGTAATTACGAACTTTAATTAGGTAGTACGGTAATGAACTTCGTGGGAACAACATTTATGTAAATGTTGATGAATTAATATCTACTTAAAAGCTTGTTTAAGTTGGTGGCGGAACAAACAGTTTTAATCAACAACGGTGGCTTCAAATATCACTACCGTTACATTCCTGAATCTTTTGCCTTGCGTTTATTAAGGCTGCCCAACTCTACTGCGCGAGAGGATTGATAGTCTGTTCTTTTTTGTTTGGTTTGACTGCTGTGGCTATTATACGGGCGACGACCATCCGATACCTGAATCGTAGAGGAAATCCGGTGTCAAGAAAGTTGTCCATTCAACGGTTATGTGTTGTCAAGCCGTTTAAAAGCCTCCAACTTGTCTTAAAGACTACGGTAGCAACACTAGCATGAATTCAGAGCTTTAAGGTCCGAATCAAGAAAACGCCTTGAAAACCACTTACCTAACACTTATTTAAAGACATCATTCATTTTCCTGCCCTTATCCCACAATAGGTGTGGTCGGCGCAACACGTTTCTTTTCGCCATTCATCTCTGCAGTTACACCTTTCACGCACATAGTTTTATTACTATGATGTCGACAGGGCGGTATGTGTCGCCGAACGGGTTAAAGTCTGTCAGTGTTGCTTAAGTACTGTAATCAGATGTGATAATCGAAGCCGCAAGCAGCAACATAGTTCGTGTCTTTTTTATTAGCCCATTTCTGTTTCTGATATAGGCTCTGTTCCTTCCACACTTCCTGTGTCGAAGTAAATGGATAGTACTAATATTGAAACGATAATATTTTATCTGCATGTAACCACGTGTATTCTATTTCTGAACGCACAGATGATTGGGTGCAATTCAGACAATTAAACCTATGACTCTTAAACATGAATTGTGGTGACATCTTCCTCAACTAGTAATTTGTATTCATCAAATCTATGCCTTCCGTAAAGTTATTCAGACAGACTAAACAATAGTATGTACCTACCTACCTATTCATACGTGCAAATGTGCGAAGGAGTCAGATTCTGTCTGTACCTAAAAGTCTATAAATATGTTTGTGTTTTTGAATTGCAATTATAAATTACGCATGTTGCCTATGCAATGTAGATATCTATGAAAAAAAAAATTCTTTTTGCGACCTAAAATATAATTTCGAATCGAAATTTTGAAAGTGAAAAAATTATTTGACAATTGTATACTTATAATATAACTAAGTTATATCAGCTGTATGTTTTCATAATGCTGACTAAATTAACAAAAGAAATATAAAAAGTGCATCAATCCATCAAATTTAAGTACACAAAGGAAAATTCGGCAATTCATACGCAATACGACTGAAGATTTCACTTTATTGCAATGTTGACTGTACAAAATATTCTTCTTAATAAACAGACAACATAATATCCCAAGTGAAAAAGTGCAAAACAACATTTTGCGCTAACAAATAAAGCAACTTACCATTTAGTGTTGCGTTTTGCTACCAGTGTTGTTTGAACTCCGACAACTAAAGGGGATCTTATTAAAATTGGGTCCGCTGCAGTTGGCTTTTATAGCTTAATATGTGCGCGTAGAAACCGCAAAGAAGTCAGTAGAAACACTCAGTATTAACGACTAGAACGGGTGCAATATCGAATAACATGTGATGTGGTGAACTGAACGACACCGCTATAAGCTGACCTGTTTTACTTAGTAGCAAGTATGATATACTAGCTCATCGCAGTTTACATCGCAGTATTAGGTTCCCTTTGATATTCTGTGAGGCATTTCCAAGCAAACCACGTGATGCGACGAAAGTGACTTACAATGTTGCCAGTTATAAACTAAATAGGTTGCAGTTGAGGCTTTGCTCTTCTTTCACTTTCATTTCTGGGTGCCGCTGAGCTAGTTAAGTTAGTCTGGTGTCTGTTTATTTACTTTCGTTTATAAAAGTATGAATATTGACTCTATGCGACTACATTCAATTAGGCTATCGTGTGCTTATTGCAATATTTAGTTACGTAGGTACTCTCCAGGGGCGTACACACCATATAGACAAAAAGACACTGCCTACCTTAGCATTTTGGGTAGTCAAAATATGGAGTTATTGCTAGATCTTTTTTTGTTATACTCACGACATAGGCTAACAAAGTCCTGTGTTTTATGGGTGAGTAGATAGGTAGAGGGACCTATGTTTTGTAAAGACAAGTTGCCTATACATAGGTGTCAATCCTTGGGGATTACTGCCTACCTTGTCGCCACTAGTACTCACTGGTACATTTTATTATTTAAAATAGGTACACTAATAAAATAAATTCCCTATAACCATTTTTCGTCATCAGGTTAAAATAGGAACCTACCTCCATATGGACTGCAATGAAAGTTGATTAGCGGACAAACAGCATTTTTTAACACTTAAGTATTGCTATTAAAAATCAGGAACTTAAAAGTTGCCTCAATCCTGTGTGTAACTCCTACAAAAATAAATCAGGGCCACGGATTTTACGAAAACGAATTTCTATTCTACGAGTATAAATTTAAAATTTCGAATAAAGATATTACAGTTGCCGCATGTGTTCTGTCAGTACATTTACTGTTGCTAAACAATTTAACAGAGAGCCCGGTATGCAAGGTGGACAGGAGACCTCTCAATGGCAGTGACAGCCATGCGTCAAAAAATCTAAGCATTACTACGTATAATTATAATAATTGTCACAATTATGTACTTAACACAGACCGTTCATAGTTAATTTACCATCGACACACGTCATTATATATGCCTAAAAATATTATATATGTGTAAAATAACTGTGAACTGTCTGTACTTTTGATCACACTTCGAAAAATATTACTTACAAGCAGCACGGGCTCTCTGTTAAATTGTTTGCCTATAATACTAACCTACAAACTCACAACTAAAGTTCTAAACTGTACTGCGAAATACTCGTAGACACACAATTCATTGCAACGTCCATTGCATTAGCATAATTTGAAAGGGACACACGACGCAAGCAGACAATGCATGGGGCAAGCTAAAATAGGGAAAGCGGCCATACATTGTACTGCAGGGGCCATGCAAAAAGTGGGCCAATAGCAAAAGGGCTGTTATAACAAAACCGGTTCTCGACCAATGGAATATTTTTTTAGAAATGGCGGACAAGGTCGACCATTTTTTTTTTCCTGTTAATTTTTTTCTGTACTTCTGTGGAATTCGGAAAGAGAAATCGAACAGAACGAGAATCGATTCGCTCGATCGGTTAGAACTACTTTTACTTACTTGTAAGTGAAATATGAAAATTAAAAAAAATAATCGAAGTAGGTAGGCGATTATTAATTTATTAAAATAACTACGTAATTATTTAAATGAATTTGTCCATCTTTCGGTAAATTGTGGTCTACGCGTATTTCGAAAAAGAATAACAAGATAACATCGTGAAGAAACCCGTAAACCACAAGGTGTGTGAATCCTATAACGGCGATCGGCTCACCTCCTATCACGTTGGTGATGAACCTTGAAAATTTGCTTAGACACTTGTGTCTCTGCCTACCCTGATTTGGTATTAAAAGGCGTTAAGTGTATTTATTTTAAATTATTTCTTTAGGTATAAATATTAGTTTTGTTGTACTTGCTAACCAGTTCTGTTCTGTACAATCGTGCCTTTTTTGTAATCGCGCTTTTTGTATGTTATATCAACCTTATCTATAGACACGTAATAAGATCCTTATTGTAGAAGGAATATTCTTGCAATAACAGCTATAATACTGTGCAAAGTGAATAAAAAAAAATGATTCGATTAACAATCGACTTGTTACAATCTAGCCGCATTGCAAAAGAAGGAAATTAAGTAACTAGGTTTCGATGAAGATCTAATACCTATTAATTGAATTTGTTCACACGAATGATTGCCGACTGCTGTTAATTGTTGATGAATAATTCATAAATAGCCTTGTAATTACATATTACATTGTAAAGTTCACGAGATGTCGGTACTTCGTGGTATCTGTTTGCTGTGATAATACTTAAATTTTATATCCCTAGTTATTACTAATAACTTATGTTGTACATTGCGTATTTCGCCTTTTGCCTTTTACACAGTATTGCGCCTTTTGCACACGTTATGGAATTATTGATAAAAGAGGGTAAAACACTGCATATGTTTCCTATACCTAAATTGTAGGTAGGTATAACTTTTGTGTGTAAGGGGTGTGAATTTATTTCGAGAACAACTTTTAGTATAGGACACAGAAAAGAATACAATATACCATTTTTCACAGCTGATGAGCCATGACAGTTTCTTATGTTTTGAATTGCTTTTAAATAACGCACTCAATCTACAATTTAAAACAAAATTGATCACTGAAAAACTATTAATTTTTTGCTGAAATACACATACCTATGTACATATATGTGTAAAATTGTACACAAAAGTCTAAGAGTCCAGTCCCATCAGCCGTGAAAAAATATACCTACCTATTGCACTTCGTAAAAGGAAATACTTAGGGTTTGTTTTCGGGCTTTTCATAGTGTTGTTGTGCCCATGATAATTTCGACCAGTGCTGATCTATTGTAATCTACCTATATAGCCTATAGGGCCTTACGGAGTTAATAAGGGCTCTTTTCGGCCCGGTCGGTCAGTTAACACGCCTATAAAATATGTAAATAATATCTAAGACCTAAGACTAGTAATTCATTATTGAGTATTTTCTTAACTCTATAGCCTAACAGCTTGTTACCTAGAGGTACTGTTATTAGCTGTTAGAATATACTTTACAGCTTGGCATTTTACACTTTTTCCCATCTTTCTCTCGTGACATAATTATGAAACAAGTTAGATACAAATATATTCTAAAATCTAGCCTAGAAAATACGGTGAATAGTATACAACTGCATTGGTGTGTTTATGTATCAGCATACCTTTTTACACACAAAACTAGAAGTGTCTAGGTATTAATTTGTAAACAAGATTATTGCATGTGGAAAATGCTTGCTTACTTGGTTGAAAAAAGAATCAGAAATTTAAGAATATTTTGACACCTCTATCTAATTTACTTGATTATTTTGTATTTATATTTCGGAACGATAGAAAATCTAAATCTATGAATCGTTTAGATATACTTAATATGTTAAAATATTATCTAATACTGATGGCATAACATCCCACGCACTTTGTGTTGACATAAGTGATGAAATAATTATTTTGTTTTGTACCAAAATGAGCCAGTAAATTTCAATAATTAGACAAAATGCCCAGAAATGTAAATAATAGATAATTTGTAGATCTTTTTGGCCATGCATTATGTCGTTTTTAGCATACCTATTTCTTATTTGGGCGCTTATAATATATTACTATTGCATTCTGTCTGGTTGGTATCTATACTATTAGGTTACAGTTATGTTTATGTTCAATAGTTACGTTTACCATGAGAAACTTAACACCCTATCTACTTTACAGAGAAAAACATACTGTTAATAACAGTTTGGCGTCTCAAAGTCACGACTGTATGTAATTTATAAGTGAATAAATGCATCTATCTATCTATCTATCTAATGGATAGCAGAAAAGGCCCAAACATAGGAAGATATGACACAAACAAAACTGATAAAAAAACACAGCATAAAATATCGGACTACTAACTATTTTGCAAATAAAAAAGGGGGATGGAGAGTATTCTGAATGTAAGGTGAAATTTATACGAATTTCATAAGAAGTGTAATAATACTACCTTACACGTAGGATGTTACATTGTTAGGTACCTTCTTAGTATTAACACATTGGCGGACAGTAAAATAGACAGAATAGATTTTTTATTGCTATGACGCCTCTAACCATTCACTGTCCGGGAAAGAATCAAGAAAATTGATACTTAGAAAATATTATGTCAGCTGTTTAGTTATCAGAACGGACAAAAAACTCCTTGCCCATTTTTAGGCTAGACCAAATTACAATTTTAAAAATAATTCTCATTCCAATTCACAGCACAAAAACCAATATCACCTACATAGGTACCTATTAACTACGTTCACACGTACGTATATCGGTTCGATACAAAGTACAACACTTGTTTACTGTCTTCAAGAATTCTCAAACTTTTTGTTGTGACAGCAACGTATACGGGACATTCCAAAACTGTCAGACTGATGTGCGTGTGTAAAGCTGGCTATTGGGCGGGGTACACAACGCGTATGAGTTCGAGGACCTCATTTGGCCGTAAATATAACAAGCGGGATCGATTCATGCCTGGATCGAGCGACGGCCGGCGATGGCGGCGCGCGGAGCTCGTAGTTTTGAGTCTATATTTACAACAACCTATAGGTTATTTCGTTTGACATACATACCAGTCTATGGGCTGCGGGGATGTTGTTATTAAGTATTTGTACATAAACGATTATAGCATCATGGGTAGTTACGACTTGTCGTACCTACTTTGTAATAATTGTAATACCTTTAATATGTTGTTTTAGCATAAGGCTCTATCATTATATTGGCGTGTTTAAGAACAAATGATATGGGTTACGTCTAAAGTTACGGTGCATATAACAACGTTAAGTCTGCTTAACTCTTTCCCTCTAATTAAATGCTGTGATAAAAGTTTTAAAAAAAGTGCACCACGAAAATAGGTATTTCTACAATTACCTTACTAATGTCGGAATAGTTACAGCATAAATTCATCCGGACCGACGATTCACTTAACTACATTTTCTTGTGAACACTTGCAATATCAAATACAAATTCATGTAAAGGAGTCTAGTTTTTTCTGTACGACACAACTTTCGCCCTCTATCGCATTTACCCATGAAACTCCGTCACACACCCACACATACAGCCGCCACCACGTGTTCATACCCAAAATCATGTCCAAATACGCATCCACACAGTGTATTGCTATTTCTACTCACACATAGAGAAAACCATTTCGTAAAAATACGTCGAGTTTGCGTCTGTGTGCGTCCGTGAAACCGTATCTTTGCCTGTGTGCTGTGCGAAGTCTATACGATCGTGTACGACACTACGCCATAACTCACACAGGCGTAGTTGACAGGAATTTTGTTTCTGATGTGTATAGTAGCGCCATCTTTTGGCAAATATCGGAACTAAAGTTGACGGGGCTCGCGCACAGGGAGGATTCTGATTTTTCTGGTTGGAAATTATTGATAAAAGAACACTATTAGTTTCATTCTAACCTGCAAGTTCAT
The DNA here is from genome assembly GCA_012932125.1 of Conopomorpha cramerella. NCBI lineage: Eukaryota > Metazoa > Arthropoda > Insecta > Lepidoptera > Gracillariidae > Conopomorpha > Conopomorpha cramerella. The sequence continues at coordinate 14,221 of SJJU01003012.1, forward strand.
TGACTGCATAAATCACAAGAAATTTTCTTAGGGGTTCCTTTAAATGAAATATGATTATTTGCGTTAATTGTACATAGTATGTAGTAAAATTATATCAAAGGAATAGGCAAGCACAATAATTTACAAAGTGAAATAAAGATTTACGTAATAAATAATTAAATTATCCGACGTGGAGTTCATCTTCTGACGTGCCCGCTTACAATAGCAGTACCTATATACCTATAATATAGAGGTAAATATGTTGTAATATTTTCATCAATTCTTTCCAAATTACCAAACTACCGAATCATTCCTTTTAATTTTTGTGACTTTAATTGTGTCCTCATTCTCCTCCAACAGCGCTTTTTGAAAACTTCATTTCTCAATTCACATAGTTACACCACCGATATTTGAGAAAATTTATTTCATATTTATGGTAATGCAAAAATGTGTTAAAGAACAAAACGGAAGTGACCCGTTACATTTATGCTGAAATACATGAATACAAGAACCCATTTGCCATATTAATTCCTGGTCTATTCTATCAAATCCATAATATTCCCATGGGAATCGAGAAAGAGCATAAAGAAAGTACAAATAACTTAAAATGATTTATATTAATTTCGTGCATAGTATCATTCATTTTTATTGGCGTAAAAGAAACACAAAGTTTTAATGTTTAAGTACGACGTCACCGTTTTCCGCGACACAAGATCTTCTTGAAGGTTCCAGAACTTTCATGGTCATCATCATCAGCTCATATTTGTCCACTTTACTGCCCAAATATGATATGATATTGATTGCACGATTTCTGGCGTCACTCGCCAAAAATAGCCAAATTTTTGATCTTAGCTCAGCTTCATAAGTAAACGTGATAGAAATTCGTAATTTTAAGCTTTAAACTTCTATTTATATTCTGAATTCATTGTCACGATTCACATTTCCATAGATTTTTCGATCCGGTCAAAAAATGAGCTTAGCAGTCAGCACCGACCTTGTGCACGTAGGGTGTCCGAACGAAAATAGACCGTTCTTATCAGAAAAGAAGCCGCGCTCTCGATGGTTTTATCAACTACGTCCACGTTTTCTTTTCAACACCGTTATAAATAATGAACTGAAGATTAAATAACTATAGCAATGTTATTTTTGGGTTTCCAATAAATAGCTCTAAGTAGATTATATTTTTTTTATATCTGTAATCGTTTTGTATACCGTGTAGGAAGGTAGTCTACTGGAATGGGAACTGCAACTATTTTTTGTAAAATAATTGATAAATAAAAATAGTAATTGAGTTTGATAGCTTAGCTTTTTAAATGTTTATCTATCTGTGAAATATAGGTACCTATACTATATATACCTATGAGAAATAAATAAGGCAATGAGTCAAGCTAAAGTCCACAGATTAAATCAAGGGACGGTTTCGAGGTAGGTACCCACACACTAGATAGGTGATTAAAAAGTTTAACTTTCACCTTAAAATATAGCCATAAAAATAACCACCTTTTCTTGAGTCCTGGCAGTCTTGTACACCCATAGGCAAGACGTTCCAATTTATTTTGGTTGTTTTTTTTTTTAATATAAATTAAAATTAATTACCTAGTCTCTTAAAATCGAAAGGCTTGTGAAATTATGCAATTAATGTCTTACTTTCTATTATTAAATAGCTTTTTTATATAAATTGATCAGATGACGTATCTTAACTATCTGGTGTTGAATGTATGACAAACGATAGAAAGTGACAACATTTTTTGGTAAATAGTGGTTGGTCATAACAATCTTTACCTATTTTGGTACGAACAAATATTTGATGAACTTACTGCTTCTAGCTAGATCAAAACATCTGCGTCGTCACAAAATGCCAGCAAATTAGTAAAAAAAAACATTTCAAACAGAAACGTCAAAGAATTGACACCTAACAAAGTTTTCAAATAAATTATCTTGCTTAATATTAGATTAATATCATAATAATAGGTAGATAGGTTTTGAGTACAGCTAAAAACCTTCCATAGTACACATACCTAATGCTTATTCACTTAATGTAAATTTAAGAACAAGACTCTCTAAAATTCTAAATGTGTAGGTCGGTAACCTAGCTAAAGTTATTTTTGTTAGGCTGAATGAGTTGGGAAAACACAAATAGTAATAGTTACAAATACCTACATAATGTCACGTCCGAATTCTAAAATGAGGTGGACAAAAACCATTGGATACGTGATGTCTCCTAGCTCTAGAACTATCTTAGGATCTAGGACATTAAACTCTACCTCGATCGGAAAACGAGAACTAAATTCAATTTTTAGTAATTTTTTATTTGATTGAAAATTAGACCTCATTTTTATATCGCATTTTTTGGAATGCAAATCTCACTTGCAACTGTAGTGAATAGGTAGGTACTAGGCAAGCATAGCAGTAGCGGTTCGTAAAATTCAAAGTTGGAAAAATGGAAAAACATCGAAGTCTCAAAATATAAACACGGTATCTTGTCTCATTCTAGTAGAGACAAATCGCAAGCACTAGAGAGGGACAGACGTAAGCCGGGATGGTCGTCCTTAAAAGAGGCTTCGCCATCGAAACTGGTTTTATCGAATGCTTCGGGACGCGGCTTCGAGATATTTTTATTTTATTGAATTTGAAAAATAGTGTAAATAAATGTAACTTTTAGATTTTTACCAAGGAACAGAATAAAGCGTTGGCCAAACTGAATGTTAATACCAGAAGTAATCAATTATTATAATAAATAACTACGCTTGATATAAAAAAGGGAATATTGTTAATTATTCTAATTAGATTGAACCTGACAAAATTTCTTGAAATGATTCCAATCAGCTATAAAGATATTAAAAAGTGATTCTTGATAAACTTTCTATTACAGTTTCATAGATTAACTTAATAATTATATTACTAAATAAATACGGCAAAATAGGTAAATGACCTTTTTAATATAACCATCATCTCTGTTATTGTTCATAAACTAATGAGCACAAAAAACTAAAATGTATGTAGTGAAGTAAAGATAAGACCTATGAAAACGTAATAGTAAATGTACTTTAGATATATTTTTTTTTTGCGACATTTGAATTTAAGAATTGAATAAATAGTTAATATGTAATAATGCCAGTGCCTATACCGCTCTGGGATTAAAAAGCGTTAACTATTATTTTATTTTTATGTACCAGCTAATATTTTCTTTATTGTCACACACATAATCATTCAGTTAGTAAATAAATTATGAACTCACTTTTCAAATACTTAATATGATCACATGGCGATCTTTTAGACGATTACTTAGCTAACGATAGTTTATTTGTGAACATTATTTGTGTTTTTTTTCAAAAACTGCGAGAACAAGACGCCATTTAGGCTCAAATTTATCTAAATTACCTAAACCACTTAGCACGTAGGTTTCATAAGTATTCTGTGATAAATATTCGAATTATTTATAATTATGAATCGAATTATTTATAATTATGAACATGAAGATCAAAATGTTTTTATAGGTATGCTTCAATTGTATCAGTCTTTAGAATAAATGAAGAAAATAGTATTCTTCTTCTTAGTATTTAGCATGAAACGTACCAAATATTTCCTATTTATAGTATCTGAGTATTATACCAATCTAGTCATCGGTACAATCTAGTCATAAATAGATACAAACCTTTCGAAACGCAAAATAATACTGTAGGAATTTACATTATTTTTATTTAAAAAGGCACGTCCCGAAGCATTCGATGGATGCCGAAAAAGCCTCCGGGGATCTTGGATAGATGGCGTTACGTGCCACGCTAAAGCCTTCGCCCAAAAACCTATGTTCTACCCCAAAATATAAGGCTTCAAATAATGCGACCTGGATGCAAAATATCTTTCTTTGGCACCGAGACAACATTCTGAGAAATCTTATTCGAAAAAAAAAAGAAGAAATTTGCCTACGATACCAATCTAATTAAGAAAAAAATCTGCTTTGACTACGCTACTGCTTACAAGAATATCTTTGAACTCACGCCAAGTCTTAACTAATTGACCTATTTGCCTAATTGCGCCTATAGCTGGTACGGGGCACATACATTATTTATTGTAATATCTAGGCAGATATCAGAAGATACCATGAGTTTTGAAAAAAAAGACAAACGAAACTCTTCGATATGGACGATTATATTACCTTTGAATGGCCGAAACTACTAACATTATGGTCAATATTTCTTAAAATTATACTACAAAAAGTGGTTACCTATAAACTAGCGGAGTTTTAAACGTACAACAGAAACAGAATACAACGCTCTACATTTCCTTTTCTCGAATATTTTTACCAAACAGGCAAATCTAAGCATGAAATAAAAAAAAAGTGTGCAGCTCCAACACACTGCAAGCTCCGGATGCAGTCTATTGCATTATGGGGCGAATATTCCCTCGGGGTCGTGGGTTAAATAAACACTCACACATAGACAAAGCCGACGGCCATTCCCGCGCAGGCGCGTCGCTATTCCAACAATGCATTTCACGTGAAAAGTCTAAGAGAGAGTAGCGCGCATGCGTGCGGATATGGAGACCACACATGTAGGTAAATTGCAAACACGAGGAGGCAATGTTTGACAAACATTGTGAGGGGCCCAATAATTGCTATGACTTATCGATCCCCGACAAGTTCAATGTTCTTTCCGGTAATTGCTTTATATCTAACACGTGTTTTCTATTAGGAATGCAGTATCTAATGCAATTATGTACTATAGTTTTACTTACATTTACCTGTATTAATTAGTTATTAATTTACTCTAGCATGTAAGTTTGTTAGTAAATTAAATAATTAGTTGGTATCATTTTTCAAAGACACACGCACTGACATTATACACACATCAAAAGTGTCTAGGTATCAAGTACATTTTAGAAGATTGCAATCAGGAATATATTTTACAAAAACTGAATTCATTCATAATTCATTCAAAATGTAGTGATAAGTCATTGATGCAGGCATGGGGAATTAGGTAGGAGACTACTCCAAAAGATTAGATTTGATTTAAATAAATTAGATTTTTTTAGACCTAAAAATGTTCTTGATCCCCTGACACTTTTGATGTGTGTATTATTATGAAGGTAAACTGAATGATTGTCTTTGGTTAATTAGTTGATAGTTCATATTTTTAATGCTTACCTGTAAATATTTAAGTTTAAATCTAAATTTTCAGTCATTTTAATTTTGATAAGTTAAAGAGAAGATAATGTTTTTTTTTAGTAGGTACCTAGCAAAGGTACCAAAAAAGGCAAAAAAGTAACAGTTAGGTAATCTAACTGTTTTATTTGGCTTAGGTAAGTTACTGAGATGTCCAATATTAAGGTTAATTAATTAAAAGACCAATCGCCCCGTACCTAGTGTAATTTCCTTATAACAGGACTAGTATTCTATTTTTACGCGAAAATTCAGAATTTTTATGAACAATAATGGAATTGAATACCAGTACGAAATAAATTCAAAGAATCTTTTTATTCATACTCTATAGAATAATACCAGCATAAAGTAAATGGCAACAACCATCACTCACCGACCAGTAGTGATTTCTATATTCAATACAATATAGGCAGACTGATTTCGATAGCCCTTTACTCTAAAGGAATTTTCACCAAACTTATGGTCTTCTGAATTTGGTAACCTTTTGCCTTTCTGTCGCAGAAATGCCAATGATTTGTTGCATGAACCTTTCTCCACGATTTATTTATTCATAGTCCTGACATTTCTCCGTACATATTCAAATACATCACCTGTTTATTCTGTGTCTGCGAGGACGTCGGACTGTTTTGGTCTAAGATTTGTAGGGTGTCTAAAATTCCTGGATTTTTTTACAAAGATTTTTCGGGAAGAAAAAATATGTAGGCCATGAAAGTGGTCTATCAGTTTTGATGATACTTTCTGTGTTACTAAAATATCAGTAAGTTGATATATTGTGACAAATAAACAATCAACCTTACTATATCTAAAGACATTCATCACCATCATCATCATCAGCCCATACTTGTCCACTGCTGGACATAGGCCTCTCCAATTGCACGCAATGACATTTATACGAGTTTAAAACTTAGATCAGATTCTTGGCCGACTGAACTTCTCAGAAAAATGCTACTAACATAGAGGGATATATTTTTTTTACGCATTGAACAAACGTATGACTACTATCCCGCAGCTTGTTAAGCAGCGATGTGGTCTACGATGGAGCACACTTGTTCATTAGGTACCTATTCACCCGTGACTTGAAGATCCCCAGACTATACTGCGCAGGAAATACCAACTAAAAAGCTTTTGTAATCACTTTTAACTCTAATCCATAGCATTTTCAAACATAGCGAAGTAATAAAAAGTTTCGTTCCTATGTACCTATGTAAATTAACCAAGTAAACAGAGTTAGTAAAACCCACAATTACCTTATATAAAATAAAATTCGTGTCGTGAAACAAAAAACCCGCAAAGGTGAGTAGGTATCTCTTTTAAAGTGATACGCCTTTTTGCAGATACTAAAGCGTGTAAAATACATCCACGCCTTCGGTGTATTTAAAGCATCTACCTACTTACAACGATAACATATTACCAAAGTCTAAATTTAACTTTGTACATTTTTTTGTTAAAGCTCACATCAGCGATTCAAAATGGCCGACTATCGACAACGTTCGATGGTGCTGCCACTAATATTTTAGTCGGTTCCCCTAAAGGCCGACGTATCGATTACTGAACCTTTCTTTTGTGTGTGTGTGTGTGTGTTTTTTTTCTCATTTTATTTCCATGGAGGACAGTCACCCTTGTGTCGGCTTGGGAAATATTTCATTCTGATATAGTATCAGTTTTGGTATAGACAACTAAAACACGCCGTGATTTACATACACAGTAAGGACTGTTATAGAATGTGAACGTTTGATACTAAATGGATTAGAAACATGCACTTGTTGAAAATTATGCAACGTGTAACAATTAGGTCTAGCTATTTATTTAATATAAATGTACAAATGCATAAATTTAAAATAATTCATAGAAAAAAAAAATACTTTTTATTTACTTTTGATATAGTATTAGGCAATAATTAGAGATTAAAAACAAAACCATTTCATTATTATCATCGATTTTCATACACTGTCATATTATAGACGAGAACTTATTGCTTCAGCTTAATCCATAAATTATCTATTGAAGTGAATAATCTAGTTAGATAGATTATACTTATTATACTAGGTATCAATTTACTTATTCTTGTAAAAAGTATTTAAATTTTTATGTTTTTATTTAAAAAACGAGGAAGAAACTTTTTGTTTTTGAAATGTAGGCACATAAATATCTCAGGACTATTGGTTAAAAACATTTACCTAACGAAAGCCAATCGGTGCACAAGGAGAGACTACAGGCCACATTTCAGCGCAGCGTCGGCTAGGCGTTATGAATAGTTTTGTTTTATGTTGTAAATAATATTACCTAATAGGTCTAAATACATACAGGTATTACTTGTAGGTCTACAAGACAATCTAAACGTAACATCTTCCTTTCGTAGCTATTAGTGGCGAAGGTAGGAGGTAAGCCGGTAGTGAAAAATAGGCACTTAACCAATGCTTATTTAGACTTTTTATTTGTCTTACTTATTTGAGCTATAATAAGTCCCTACGCTACTTAATTTCTTCTAGTCTTGTACTACCGGCTTACCCCCTAGCTTCGCCACTAGCAGCTATAGTAATTTAACTCACAAGCTGAATTCAGAATTTATAAAATGAATAAAATAAATATCCTTCAGCTCACTTTGTCGCAAAGTCATTCGCGCTAAAAAGAAAATGCTGTGCACTTTACGCCCAGACATTTTTCTTACCAGTTGTAATTTTATATAGAGATAGGTATGTACGTGTAGTAGATAATTTTGTAGGTACATAATAAGCGTGGGATAGGTAATGAAGGGAGTAATGGACGCGTGCACTTTAGATAACGCCCTAAAGTGCCCGAGCGATGACAGTACCAATAATGTACTTAGCTGGTTATTTTTATGTTTTAAAAAACCCTATAATGTCCTGGGTATGTTTTTGACACGTACTTATGATCTTTTTATGTTTTTTCAACACAGATATGACTAAAACTGTCTAAACGCTAAGGTGGCCTTTCAACACTTATGGTTAAAATACATAAGGGGTTGAATCCCAATACATTAGTAATTGTGGTAAAAATAAATACCCCACGAAAAAGTCGGTATACATACATTGTCCATTATAATATTAATACCTATTCCAGGAGAGATTCTCATCTAGCCTCAATTTAGACATACTATGAGGGCAAGTGCAATTGGGAAGGCCTATGTCCAGCAGTGGACAAGTATGGGCTAATGATGATGATGATGATGAGGGCAAGAGGCTAATGTACTTGTATAAAATATAATAAGGTGTTTATTGTTTAAAATTAATACACTCTACAAACACCCACTTTATCATTAACTAAATCCCGAGTTTCAATCTGGAATCAAAATCCCCACCGTTTATTTCAGAAGCAGTGGTTCTATGACATTCTGTGTAGGTACGTAGTAGTGTAGATTTTCTCAACACTAAAACTTTGTAGAGTAGCCAGAGCTATTACATGCCAGGACATTTTTTTTTTATACACACGGTCACCTGACCCCAAACTAGGATACCCTGTACTATGGGTGCCAGAGACTGATACACTTACATAAATACTTTTAAATTTGTACATATATAGATAAATAAAACACCCAGACGCACACAACAGATGCCTCAGCTCATCACTAAAGCATATGTCCGTGGCGGGAATCGAACCCGCGTCCGTTGTCCTAGAGGCAGATGTCCTGACCACTAGTCCATGCCGGCCGTCTATTATGGGCACATTGCGCAGGCATTCGATAATTTCAACTTACACAAAAATATTTATTGTGTGATGTAGTCGATAGGTTTAGTAATTCAATTAACCACTTTGATTTGGCTGCGAAGGGTTGTATAATAACACGACGCAGCCTCCGAAGAAAGTAATGAATGAAGTTTGTATCCGTAAGACTAATTACTTAATTCCGGAACAAATCGGATTAGATGCAATTAGATATGTTCCATTGCAAACAATGCCATTTTGTCTATCGCCGGAGGAGGGTTGCGTCCAATTGGGAAATTAGCTCCCTACTATTTGGGAGCGCAATTACCTTTTGTTTTGGATAAAAATGCAATGGCTATCGCTATCCCGCGCGTTCATTGCTATGACGAAAAAAATCTTGCGTGTTTCTGGATTGTTTGACCCAAATGATGTGCCTATGTATCTTCATACTACCACCAAGCACCTCCTAAACTGTAATATACCAACCGAAATACACATCTCCTATTGTAAACTAAGCTGAAATTACTATATTTTTATCTCTACCTTTCTGGTAGAAAATCTGGTATCTAACTTATAATAATAATATTTTCTGGCAACTTAAACATCATATCCTAAATAAACTAAATCAAGCCTAGACAATATAATATTCACAAACGACAAAAAAGAACGACAGGCGTAATCGTTCAAAAGCGAAACACGGCCAGGAAATTTTCTCCATCAAATTAGGCAATCACAAAATCCAGAGACACCGGCTATTCTCCGTCAGGTTCCTGCAACCCCGTGTCACCAAATCACCACCCGCAGAGAATCTGCATTTTGCAAAAGCCGGGTGGGTTGCAGTGGGTGTTCCCGCAGGCACCCCGCCTTTAACATTCGACTCGCAAATGGACAGAGCACTGCCGATGGGGAGAGCCTGTCTCAGACAATTTTGGCACCCGCTTATGCCAAAAAAAATATGGCCCGATATTTTTTTTTTTTGCATTTGGTGGTCCGTTACTTTTTGTCCGTAAAATTTGGGGCGAATGGATCGGGTGTGATGGTTTTCAATTCCTGTACGAAGTTTTATAATGTAAATAGTGTAAGAAACAAGAAGGTTTCACAAAATAAAATAATAGATATTTATTAAATCGATCGATGATCGAATCGATAAATTCAGATAACTATAATTGTATTTAATTTAATTGATGTAATGTGAGAAGACAGATTAGGGCAGCTAGGTTCCTAATATAAAGCCTTAACTTGACTTTGACGATCTTAAACTTTATACCTCGTTCAGAGTTTAGATTTTACCATGAAAACTGCATTGTAGCTGTCTTTATAATTAAATATTTAGTATCAATTCGTATGTGGATATCCACTGCCTAAAAACAGTACAACAAAATTTCAAGTTCCACAGTTAGGTGATAGTAGATCTACGTATCTCTGCTCCGTAACTAGCTACCCTCAACCACGTCGTACATACAAACAGCCCAATTTGAAAACCCTCGTCATTTTCAGCGACATCTTTCATGTGACTGCTTTTAGATGGTGCTATCCTGGTTTGATAAATCTCGAGTGAGTTCAGCCTGGACGTGCCTAGACTTGTAATCTTCTGATCTAAGATCGAACTTAGGAAACCTAACGTCGTTGCTATGCTAATACTCTGGGGCTAAATATTCATGAAACTCATTCTCGTTTCTTGTCAAAGGAAAATCTAGATTTCACAAGAAAAATTCTAAAGTGGATGAAGTAGCTTTATTTAAAGTAAGTACATAACATAATGTACGAAAAAAGTTTCACTGTGTCTTGTTTAAATGAATTTCAAGGTGCCCAATTTCACGGCAAGAAGGGTCTGCTTTAAAAGAAAACTCGTTATAGCAGCTTAGCTAAACCTTTTTGACCCTCAGAAATGCCTTTCGTAATTTCAAGAACTTTTTTTTTGCTCTTTCACTAAGGTAGACGAGTATCCCTGAAAATTTACGTTTATTATACTTTAGTCTTATTCTGACTTACTATTTATTCTGTCCAAACCCTACCCTTTGAGCGAAAAATGAACGTCAACTCGTCTAAATTTGGCATATATTTAGGTAGGTAATTCATGTATGTAAATAAAACGACTCAAAGTGGCGTAATATTTTTGGAACCACAAACTTTTGTAAGATTTTAAACAAAAATGTAGCAGTTGCAGTAGCATTGTAATTTCACAGTCCAATTTTGTACGAATCGAAAATTACCAACAAATTTTAACAAACCAATCTAAATGCCCGACACGGATCTTAAGCCTAAATGTAAAAGAACAGCGCTCTTAATCAGACCCGTAAACCAAGAGGCAAATGAAAACATGAACGATGAAATAACAGAACAATTAGCCGTAAACAAGAAACCGTGACTTTAATTAAATCAAATGAGAAGTTTGTTTTGTGCGATACCAGCGCGCCGGAGTTGAAAAACGCCAATTTTAATTGAGCTAAGTTATACAATACCTGTAATGCAACAGAAATTCAGAAGAAAATCTAAAATGTACAGCAAATTTTGACCAAGATTCTACAATATAACAGTGGGCATCTGTTCTTGCCCAGCCACAAGGGGGTATTATTCCTAAAATTAATTTGGCCCCTCGAGACGTTGAAGGATTAAAAGCTCAAGTTGAACGTAGCCACGCCGAAGCTTTGAAACAATGGAGCTTTCAGAGCAAGCGGGAATCCAAACTTGATTGCCGTTTAAACGGACTTGCTGGTTTCGGCTGTAGTTTAGAAGTTGAACTAGGAAGTGTTTCGGTGCTGACTCCTGAAACTTTAGTAGGTAAATAACAGCAGAACTTAAGAAGAGTAAAAGGACAAGACAACTAGTATACTAAAATGTGGTTTCATATAATAATCACACCAATAAAACCAGTTATTTTATGTCATATAAATGGCAACATTTATTGCAGCATTTGGACAGTTATGTTTCTAATCGTTCCTAATTCCACATAATCGACTACAAATAAAAACAATCAATTATACGCCTATTAACATCAGCCCAACCAATAAACTAATTAATTGCAAATGAAATAAATGCCAATGTCAAGAACTCACAAGGCAAATTTTCTCAATTAATAAAATCTCAACGTTATGTCTCTATGTCAGGACCTTCTATGAGACTAATTTTGTAACGACCAATTCACGTAAAATGTCGTAATTGGAAATCAGATAAGCTCTCAGCCAGCGAGTAATCTCAGCTCAGCATATAGGTATGTACATTTTATCAGCGCAACATGATATTGGTCATGCATAATATTATCGTTCCTGAAGATTTACAGCCCAAATTTCCGTCCGAACAAAACCTCCCGTACCAACACATACCAACAAAAAACATCGCCCTCATATAATACATAATTTACACAATGTCATCCGCAACAGAATAAGATACTTTCACAGTAAAGTACATTAGCGATACGTAGAATTAATTCGATATGTTATATAAAACTGTGATTTTATATCGCTTCGGACGTGTCGGGCTAATAAAATGGCGGTTGTATGTCGGCGGGTGGACAGGTAGGTCAGAAATACATTACGGCGTCCTATCTGATATAATCCCACACCACACTGAGAAGCACTCGACAGAGATCGTTTCGCACAATACTTTAATACCCATATGCATTTATATCGGTAAACGGAATCGTTTTTATATCAACATTTAAGGCTTTTTGCTGGAGGTTTTGCGATTTTTTTATTATGGGAAAGTAGTTTGGCTCGAAAAAATAATCATTATATATATTGGAAGTATCGAATAAACATGTGATAATGTACGCTGGTTAACGGCAATTTGCGACACTTTGGAGGTGCATTTTCCTATGTACTTAAATTATATAGTTTGCCTTGTATAAATATTGTAACGCCGTCATAATGTAATATGCTTTATGACTTAAATAACATTTTTTTATTTTACTGAACTAAAATGGTTATATCTGCGTTTGATTCACAGTGTTTTGGCGGCTACTTAATGACGACGTAAACGAGAATAATTGCACAACTCTCCTACACAAGTACAGAACTGTCAATTAATTTTTAAAATATGAATATTATAAAAATATAAAATTATTAAACCACGCGGCCCATCTTCGCATGAAAGGGTGCATCGAACCTTGATCCTACATTTTGATATCTCCGGCCGATCTATCTGGATCTTCCCCTGTTCGTTCCCGGTATGATTGTTCATACGACTACAACGGTGTTCTTGGATTGTTCGTGAGCCTTCCAATGATGGTCGCTTAAAGACGGCCCCTTTGAGTCGAAGCAAACAATACCCATTTGAACACGCGAGGAGTTGTCAACGTCCATCATACACTTTATGAGCTAAGGACTCCATGAAAACCCTTTCCACGACCCTTGAGCTACTGATATTCGGAAAGAAAGCCAACGTGAATGGGGACATGTTGCTTTCAGAAATTGAAAACTACTTTTAGTCAATATGTTGATGAAATCATTCTGTCGTACGCAAGTTTCGAAGATCCAAAGAGATGATAAATATTTATACTTTATGCTTTAGGATAGCCAGTGGTGTCTCATTCTCCGGTTTTAGTTGCCGTTCAGCCTACATAATATTAATAACAATTACAATAAACTTTGCGCTTTAATACGATGCTAATGCTCGGTAGTATTTCGATAGCGAATCTTCTCAGTATAAATTCGCATCATTTTAGTATCAACATTTATACCTGTGGCTTTGATGACGTTTTCCTTCATGGGTGGTTCATTTTTAATTCAAATGCAATGCAGTTTGAACACACATAACTAATGAAAATTAAGCCTTTAGTATACCTTTATTAATTTTAGAACAAGCTTAGATCTTAAAACATGTGATGGACAAAGATGGCATAGTAGCGGTGTCAAAGTGAGGTCGGAGAATGAGAAAAGTTTCAACATCTTGGGGAATTTGTAATAAAATTTACTCTACGCCTCAAATTTGTATTACGGGGTTTTGGAATTCCGAACACGTTTTCGATTTTAGCAAGCAAGAATTATGAATGAATGTTCAGTCACCAAATTGATCCTATAATACTTCAATGATATCATATTGTGAAAGTCGAAATAAGGACTCTTTTTAAAAATCTTGATCAAGTTAAAAAAAGAAATCTCTCAGTTCGACTCGACATTGTATTTTGTATGTTACTGCTCAGAGAATTGAGTCGAAATTTCTGAGCAATTTCCTTTGCTCATTCGACTCTATACAGGAGGTAAGCTACGCACCTAAGGTAATGTAAATAGAAGTTTGCAACCCCTGTTCAATTTTGAGTGTCATTACTTCGTTTCTTCCCTACGACCACGAACTTTACTATTAACATTCCGCTATTTACATTTCGACGCATCTTGATGGGGAGATCCTCTCTTCTTTTATTTAGCTGATACACACAACACATATTTACCTATTTGTTATTTCGTTCACACATTCACGCTTCATATCTTTCACCGGCAGGCATCGCACCGTAATACGTGACAAAAGCAAATGTCTCGAATAATCAACACTTTATTACAATACAAGGAAACTTCGCAATAACAGGGAAAAACATGGTGTTAAGCGGAATAGTCGGCGACGTGTCGAGCTCAGATACGCCGAATTCCTACACCAGCCACGTTCCACAAATATTGTCCTACATTGAACAAATACAACGCATATAAGTGTACTATAACACGATGAAACGGCAAACATTGCTAGAACAAAACACACGCGCCGATACAAAACCTCCATTTTCAGAAATAGTCGGATGTAAGTATACTGCGACACGTACGCGAATCATAGACGTTGATATTTTTCTTCGCGTTGGCAAACTTTTTCATTGTCACTCATACCTATACGGATGTTGGTATAGCTGTACCTATATTTTTATTTTGCTTTCGTCGTGGAAAATACGTGTTCTATCATGTAGACAGTATTCGGGAATGCGTTGTCCGCTGGGCGGAATGGTAACATAAAAGACACCAGAGCGTATAACCTCACCTGCTTTGTCCCAGGACACTTTCTTCGACAGATAGGTTGTAAATCAATGATTCCTTATAAAAGAAAGCTATTAAAACCGCCGTTGAAGACAATGTGGCACATTATCACAATGAGGCACTTTTGACTCACGTTCACTGTCACCTGTAATTTAGTACTGAGGTGAACAGAGCCACAATCGCACCAACGCGGAAGGGTTGTTACTATTTGTTTTTTTTTGTCTGTTGCTCTAATATTTTATGGCCGCTTTAAAACGGCGGCGGAAAGTAAAACTGCTGGACAATGAGACAATACACTTTCAGTTTCTTTATAAAAAGGATTACAATGGAAGGGTCGGCGCAAGGTAATTCCGAGTACAGAGACAATGCATTGTTGTTGTTGCGCAACTTTTGTTTATGGGAACTCTTTTTGACCAGTGTCTGCTTTTTTGCACTCCAGAAAAAAAACTCTAAATGGGCTTCTGCATAGCCTTGACGATGTTTTTTTATCTGTCCAAATTACCCTAGTTTCTAAGCAAAAACTTAATACGCATCCCTCGAACATTTGGTTCGCGACAAAAACAAGACGAACTGTCTTGAAAGTTTGAGACTTCCAACTAAAATGACTCCGAAACATCCATCTAACAAGATTGGAACTATGCCTGATTACGCTCAATGTTGGAGAGACGAAAACAAATCCAAAAGCAAACAATAGAGTTAGCGAAACTCTTCAGAGGAAAAAGAAATCGTGACATTTTCTCTTCATACTGTCTTTAGTTAGTTTAAACAAAATTCAATATAAGAAAAGACAAGAAACAACACAAGGAATGCAAAACACAAGACGCTAATTGGTACCATTTTATTATTCAGCCCGTTACCTACTTGTGTGCATATTCATTGTATATTGTTTAGTAAGATAACAATAGAATGTTAACATCAATGTAAATTAATTGGAGAGCCACGGCGTGGCACTTCCCTTTCATACATTATGTATGTACGGCTCGACACATGCATCGGCCAATAACTCAATCCAAATTATACATGGAGGTTCGTGAGGAACCACACAAGTTGACAACTTCGAGTCATACATATTTATAATTTCGGGTACCTACGCTATGAGAACTTAATCTTTACTTCGATTCGGTGAGATCCTCCCTAAATTTGAATAGAAAACGTATATACATGGAGCTCAGCGATTTCGGGGGCGACTTGATTAAATAATCTCTATTAATCCCCTGATTTGTATGTATAAGTTTCGGTACGTGATTTCTTTTTAAAGTATAACATATAGGTACCTATTACGAAATAGGAAGTAAGTATATAATACTTATACTTTAATATAAATAATGGAGTTCTTGATAGAACTGTTTTGAGTTGCGTTGGTAACTTTTATAAGTTAATTTTGATGGATACACACGATATACATTGGATTATATTGTAACCCAAGTTCCATCTCAGATATACTTTAACCCTTATGACTATTCTTTTAACTGATATTTTATTTCTTGCTTGCTTTATATACTGATAAGAAATTGAGGTTTATATTGAACAGTGGTTTTAAAGTTGATTCAAAGTATGTACAGCATGAAGAAGCCTCAGTAAAACTGGTCCGATAGTTGCAAACACACATTCTACAGTGAAAAAACATTTTGAATAGCTTGAATTCCTAGATGGAATATCATGTTTGAAAAAAAACATTAAAACCCTTCGTTTCGTGAGCT
This sequence comes from Conopomorpha cramerella, assembly GCA_012932125.1. Classification (NCBI taxonomy): domain Eukaryota; kingdom Metazoa; phylum Arthropoda; class Insecta; order Lepidoptera; family Gracillariidae; genus Conopomorpha; species Conopomorpha cramerella. Next base: position 30,675 of record SJJU01003012.1, read on the forward strand.
GACCTGAGTATCTATCTGTCTATAACACTCCTACATGCACAGACATACATACCGGCATTATGTCGACATTCAATGCCAGACGTGTTTAACAAGTACCTATATAATGCATCTAACCCAATTTAGAACAAACGGGATCCGTAGCAAACACTCGACTGCATTCCACTATTTACTTTAACCCTTATGACTATTCTTTTAAGGGACATTTTATTCCTCGCTGCGTACAACATCGCTTTCTAAATGTGTATCTTGAGCTGAATGACATTTTCAATGCTTCAGTTCATTCGGCGGCGAGTGTGATATCATTTCCTTCAAATAGTATTGCTAGTAACAATTTGCCGAGTGATTTGCAGCCGTATCAAAGTAAACACTTTAAATAGGCCAGATATGTTTCACATCACCGATGCTCGGGTGACAATAATATACGTGTGATCGTGGATTTTACATGTGCATATTCGATTGGTAATTGAATTTCTTGTTGCGGCGTTTGATCTGTGGAATGTATTCATGGAAACATGCGCTATGTACCTATCGATGCATTGAACATTGTAGGTGTTGTGAACCCACCTGCCAAGCGTGGCGATTATTGGCATTTCCCCTCAAATGTCGTTTACCTACCTAGTTCTTATTATGTCATAATATTTATCCACTGTTAATGTCGTACTAACTACTAATAGGACAACAATGAGAACGGCAAAACGTCATCCGTACCTTTATTATTTATATATACCTATCCTATATTTATATTTACCATTTACGCGCGTAAATGGTTGCGTCCCAAACGGGTTGCGTCTACTTTCATAGTGCGAACCGCCAGGATGTGGAATGACTTGCCGGAGTCTGTGTTTCCTGCGCAGTACAGTCTGAAGGTCTTTAAGTCGCGGGTGAATAGGTAGGTATCTAATGAACAAGTGTGCTCCATCGTAGACCACATCGCTGCTTAACATCAGGCAGGGATGGTGGTCAAACACTTGTTCATTGTGATTAAAAAAATGTAAATATATTACCATTTACCAACAACAGCAGTAGCTATGCGCTAACGGATGTTCATTCAGGTTTTAGTGGAAACGTAGTGTAACAAAATATGTGGTAGGTACTTAGATAGTCGAATATACATAGGTACGACCGATCATTTAACTAAGTCAAGCATGTTTGATCGATCGCTTTGCAATAGGTAGGTAATGTGAATAAAACTAGAATAATTAGCAAGTAATTTACCTGAAGTATGGGCTGATGATGATGATGATGTATGTACCTATGCAATTTTTTTGTATGTTACTTGCTCTAGTTAGTAAACAATTATTGATTTCAGTTTTCTATTCCGAACAGGGTTTCTATTTCGTCTTTGGTAACGCTCGGAGTTTAAAAATATGTACCTACCTACCATTTCGCTTGAACCTGGGAAAATATCACGTACTGAAATTACATTTAATAAATAGCTAGTAGGCATTTTTCCTAACGACAAACAACAACAAAAAAATAATATCATTTTTACCAACATCCATTCATTGTAATTCTTTCCGCAATTTTTTTCTATGTTTAATAACAACGTACTATTAAAATGAGCATTTTAGAGCTAATTGTTAATGTTTCTAACAAAACTCTAATAGACACAATAAAATTATTACAAACGAACATACATTATACACATAGCAATTCACTTTTACAGGTAGCACCCGCCTAATTAATTTTATATTAATAATTTCAACGTTAGCAGTTAATAACGTAATTAGACGAGGGAACATTCATTTGAATTAATACCAAGTTACCGAGTCACGCTCCGGGGATTTACGACGTCTTAAGAGAGGTATTTCATGCGTCCAATTACGTGTGATTTAGTGACAGTTTTGTCTAAATCTGACTGCACATAAAGCGATGTGATTGGTCGTTTTTTAGGACAGCCAATGGTAGTAATTTACGGAGTTTTTACTGCAGCCCCCCCCCCTGCGAGTTGGGGCAAAAAACGAACCTTGGCTACAGTGCTGTTGTATGAACGAGAAGGCTAGCTAGCTTCTTTGCGATTCCGGAGTCAAATGGTTATTTTCATGGTTCCGAAGTCCATTAGTAATACTAGACAGACGATACTGTACACGGAACTGTTTTAACGTCAATTTACTTGAAATAAAATTACATAGATACATAGGTACCAGTAACGGTACGCATTGGACCTCCACTTGTCAGAATCATACAATCCCTATTTTACCGGATATGAAACTATATTCTAGAAATTGTCAATGTGCATTTATAACCTATTTACGGCATATTTTATGTGTTAAAATACCACAACCGTCATCCCATGTGAAGTATCTAAAGCAGACAATACTTACTAAAATAGGTTTTTTTTCTTTTAAATACATAATACACGCAGACACATCCAACAATTACTTAAAATCTCATCACCTACGTACCTGTCAGCGGTGGGAATCGAACCCTACGGAATAGAGGCAGACATGCTGACCACTAAACCAACGGGCCCGTGAAAAAAATATTACTATGTGTTTGAGTACTCCATTCCTAATATGATAAGGAAAATTGCTCTCCCTTTTTATCCCAATTGTCCTCTAAACATTTTAAGTAGTAATAATTTACTTTTATATCATTTTGAGCCTTATCGTATAGTGTATTAAGTACCTACCTACATACATGTATGTAGCGATCATTGGGTTGTTTACCCGGACTATTTTATGTAAATCCTGCTATAATCCCTTCCGTAAGCGTTCTCCATGCCCCCTTTTTCTTATAAATAATGATGTTGTTTACTTTCATCCGTAGTCCATACTTCGTAGTTCCTCCTATTTTACAATGAACTGGCCTCGGGCCAACTGGCTAAGTTTCCTTAACGTATTTAATACGGATGAGTTGTTGTATGTACTTAGGTACATAACGTCCTAAATACACTCCGGCGATTGTCGACCTTACGGCCTTATTAATAGCGAGGTTTATTACGATAATCCCATGAAATTGAATGTGTATGTATACATGTCGATGTAGGAACTAAGGATTATGAGACTGGACATTTATAGCTAATCTAAAACCAGAATGAATAAGTCCATGGGACGAAAGGAAATGTTATGAATTCGGATAGTTTTGTTGGGATTGTTTCCACTACATTTTGTCGGACTATGTAGTGTTCTATTTATTTTATTTTCGGCCTGAAAGAGCCACTTGTTTCTATTTTCGTGAGATGGATCACTATACAGCTGAATTGGGGTGAAGAATGAGTCTACGCTTTTTAATACTGGGCTTGTATTTTATAGCGAATAAATTACACTATGTTAAGTTCTTCTCATTCAACAATTAGTAGGTTTAAAATGAATCCTATTTACGTGTGTTACGAGTAAAGTTTGAGATTAACAAAATATTTAATAAAAAAGGTACCTAGAGCAGTTTATAGGTTAGTTCCTCATCTCTCTTAGGTATACTTAATTAGAAACAAATGAAGTTTTATGTTTCCACAGGCGAGAGATCCGAATGATGGTAAACGGAATAAGTACTTACAAGTTATAAGTACGTATCTACATATTAAGATAAATTTACTTAAAGTTCATTATACCTATTCTATAGAATTAGTGACACAATCGACTATTTTTGGTTCGCCATGATGTGGGTTGTCACCACCGATAGCCTTTTTATCAAGATTAAGAGCGTGACTGGGCATGCATTTGTGATTTTCTGTGTAAGGTAAATAGAAAATAGTCTTTCTTTTTTTGTAGTAAAAAAATATAAAGTGAATGTGAAAAAAATTATAAAGATAAAAAAAACTGATTAAACATTTTCTTAGCTGAAAGAAAGTACAAAAATGTATATCCATACTCCGTCAAGTACTAAATAGACGAGAATATTTCCCATAGCACTTTCTATGATCAGAGCCAGACAACCTTCACTTTCCATTTCCCAAACTAGCACATTACGCCCCGCTCTACCCTATCTCATTTTTTTTTCTCCCGAGTAACAAGAAAAACTGTACACGACCGGTTGCATTTCAGCGTTTTTACTGCAAATAGGTAGGTGAATATACAACGAAAACACGAAATTCTAAATCTCAGTCCTACACCAACAACGGTTAGTCAAATGAAGCCCCGGTTTACCTGATCAAAGTATTCTACCCCTCTTCGATTAAGTTGGATGGCTTAAGTTAGCAATTTAGTTGAAGAGAGGGAAAATCTTTAGACAAAACGTCCTTTGCTTGTAACTTTTTTGACAACAGACCACGCGTATTTTCTTCTTAAAATCTTAAATAGCAAGATCAATCAAACATAAATAAACGTAGTACATTAATGTATATAGTAGCTGTAGGTAGTATAGTTAACAGCGTCTTAGGCCTCCGGTGCGCTCATTAAACTTAATCTGGCATTAAAACTATCGTATTTTTGTTCTTATTTTGCCTGTCAAAAAGGGACACCCATAGATTTAATGACACATTATGACTGCCTTCCGGAAATCGGGCGGGATTACTATTTCGATTCTTTTTGGTGACTGGTGAAACGAGTGAGATCGAACTTCAACATTAAAAAAAATACACTTCACGCCTTTTTTTTGTCTTTATTTTCTAAAAGCTAATCAACTTCATAGATGCATTACAAATTTACAATCAAGTACCTATATAATTATATCATAAAGATCATCCATACCTAAATCAAGTACATAGGTCAATTTAGGACTGACTGAGCAAAAAGATTCCGGCACTGTTATTGTTTTTATTGTGCGTTTAATTAAAAATATACATTTTATTTTTATTTTCTAACACCTCAAGGTCTAGACTTTGACACTATAAAAATATTTCAATGAAAGCGTATTTATAACTCGTCAATTTAAACATGCACGCTCGGCCAAGAATGTGGTCAGACAGTTTTTATAACACTTCCTGTGTCACTGAAACAACAATAAGATATAATATCCATAGTGTCTATATAAAAAAATTACCCTTAATATCCTATGACAGTTATACGAGTTCCAACCTTAGGGTAGACCAGACCGACTGTACCTTGGGCCTTGTCTAGCATAACAAGTAGTGTGTTCACATGATGGGAGCAGACAATTGGGTTGTCTCGGCGATGCGAGGGCACTGCATACGTATAGTGTTCATATCCCGTTCCCTTGCAGACGTTCATGCATTTCCTGCAACCTTTGCACACGGTACGGTCCGCATATTAAGTTCGCTGTTGGTACAAGAAAAGTCACTTTTTTTCTAAATTTAGTTTGTTCGCTTTTAGAATATACTTGAGCTATGTGTTATGTGTGTGTGTATGGTTTGTTGTACTTGTTGTATCTTTCTCTGGAGACTTGAACCAGATATACCTAACTATTTTTGTTTTAACATAATGAAAAAGCGTTTGACCACCATTCTGCCTGATGTTAGCAGCGATGTGGTCTAACTAGGTATAAAAACAAGGTATGTCATGTCATGTAGTTATGTCTGTATTATTTTCTTGTTCTAAAAGCTAAAAACTTTAAGTTTTATAATACTGAGTGAATATGAATAGTTACGAACAGATTGACAGCGCCTGGGGTCGATTCACTGATGTAATATTTAATAATTTTTAATATTAATAAATTTGGTTTGTGATAGATAGATGGATTATTAGACGTCTACGTCTTGAAAATAGAGACAGAGACGTATTTACTTACGTAGAGAGAGGAAAATATTTTCACGTTTTATTATTTGAACATAACTATTGATGAAATTTAGCTAATAATTAATTTCATCAATAGTTTTTTTCTAAATAATATTTAACTAGCAAGATGCTGCCTTGATGTGATGGGACGGTCGGGTTGCCGACAAAGCAGGGTAGGCAGAGACATGTAAGTATATTTGGTATACTGATATCTAAATTACAATAATAATGTGGGAAAATGTCTTTTCGGTAGTTATGACATTTCATATTATGTGCTAAAATTAGCACCTCAAAAATAATTTGTAAAATTGTTAATTTGCTGTCTGTACTTGTAAATCATTCTCGGTACATTTGCAATCTCGGCCCCGACTGTAGCAGCGGGTAACGACCTCGAGCGCGGGACCCGACTGCGACTCGTTAGCCAAAACACATAGACTACCGTCTATTTAAACAATGAATACTCTGTGCCAAGGCAACGATTCTTTTTCTTCTTTAAATCCCTGATGAAAATTACACACTTCGTTACTTTGGTACTTCACTATGAGCAAAATTGAAATATTTTTAATAGAAAAGTTTGTTAATACTTTGAGAGTTTACATTTATTTAAGACCCGCGTTCGTTTTGAGAGTTGTCTTATAAAATGCTTACAGTACATTTCAATGACCAATGCTAAATAAAGATAAATTGAATAAAAAAACTGTTGTAAAAAGATATTCGATTTAAGAAAATTATCTTAAAAGATGCTAGCGTCTTTCGCATTTTTGCGCTCATAATTATTAAATTATTCTGATTTAATTAAGTTATTTGTATACCTACTTCGAAATACCTATGATATTTTAAGTGAACATAATGCAATTAATAGCAAATTTTGTTTTTATTTATTCGATTTAAACGATAACAAAACAAGAAAAAGAACTTAAAGCAACGCTCACTATAATATCTTGGGTATGAAGTAAGTATAACCAATAATACTGACTCTAGTGTCGCACATGAATAATGCAAATGTAGAAGGCCAGGTCCTGATGAAAAGTGTTTTTCTGGGTCGATTCACCGTCATTTGTTTCCGCATGAGCTCGCCCATGGACATGTTATTATTATTGAAAGAAGGTATGGCCCCAGCTGGAAATATGTGGGCAAATATTGACGATGACGTCACTGTTTTTTTTTCCTTTCAGAGAAATGAGTTTACCCTTTTTATCGATAGAGGGCTTACCTCTTTGCAATAGTCAGATACACTTTTTTTTTGGCTTGGCTGTATGTGGGGATATTGAAATGTATGTTTTCTTTTTTTTTTAAATAACATAATCTACGTGTTGCGCCGACCCCACGTAGTGTGGGATAAGGGCAGGAAAATGATGATGATGAACATAATCTAAACTCTATCTGTATTTAGTCTCGACTTGAGAAGAGCGATATAGGCTTTACGTATACAGTAAAGGATCAACTACATAACTAATAGGTATTTTTTTAAGTTTATCGTACCGGTATCTACATATTTTATGAGTACATACTGTACAGAGTAAATCAGAATTTCACCTTAGAAATTGAATTCTTAAAGGTATGAATATGGAGGAAGCGAAAAGGTTATGTCAACACTGTGACAAATGGAGATCTTTAGACTCCGCCTACCCCTATGATTTTTTTTATTTTAATTTACCTTTTAATACACGTAAAGGTAAATAGATACAATAATGTTTATTAGGTAATAATAATTATTGCACCTTTTATCAAAATTGCTAAGTACATATAGGTAATCGTTCATTGTCTGGGAGATTGTTACTTAAGTTCAGCTAATAATTAGAGTCGATTATATAGGCTCTTAGTTTATCAATATGATAATTATCCTATTTCGTATGCGATAATTTTAGGAAATCGCTGGCGGACTTTGATAATTATTTATCAATCAATATCACGCGACGACCTTTGGGTGTTGGGAGTGAAACCGCAAGGCGGTACTGGACTACGTACAGTTACAATGCATTTTCTAGGTAACTGCTAGTTAATGACTAAAAAAACAGCTGCAAGGTTATGGTATTATCGTTTTCACTAACTTATAGGGGACCCTTACTCAGTGTTAGGGTTACTTTACAATAAATATTTATTCAACACTCAGTAGGTAATTCTTACATTATATATTTTGTCTTATTTAGAAGGGGGATATTAATAGGTAGGTAGGTATGTAGCATTCAACATTACATTACAGTCATATCGACGTGTGTAGGTAGGTAATAAATAATTATTCCTATCTCAAAGTTCAACTGCCTTCGAGTCAGCTGATGTCCGATACTAGACTCTTTATCAAAGAACCTCTGTTTCTACCTATAAATATTCACACATAACTTGTTCCTTAATTTATTTCCCTGCACAACGATCTCACATTTCTTGACTGACTCATAACTTTAAGAAAAAGTTATTTCTGAATGTCAAACTAGAAAACGGCATTGGTTTACTATGGATTATAGGTAGGTATTTGAAATATGAATAATTAATTCCGGCGGCCATTTTAAGTTGTTTCCTGATCTGTCTACTAGGTGACGCTACTGATGTGATGATGAGGAGAAATAGAGTAGGTAGAAAAATATTTCACAAGTTATAATATGAACACGGCATTAATTTTCAAGATCCTTCAGTTTTTTCTTTTTTTTCGGAGGCTTAAATTAACAATTTGCATGACCGTATTAGGCAGGTGGAACACTTTTGCGGACATACGATTTAAGTTTTATTATTATCACGTCGACATGCGAGATGTGACCCTGAAAGGGATACGGGAACTTATTCATAGCACTGAGAAATGTAACTGTATAGAGTGAATTTTTAGAAGGCACTTTAGAAACTTGAGATAGTAAATATTACTGAGATAAAATCTTCCTTTATTTTTAAAACGGAAAGAATACTACATTCATCATTGGATAAAAATAAAACAAAATAGCAGCATGTAATATTTCATTGAATACAGAGTCGATCATACATTCACAGCCATTTGAATAAACTCACAAGATGCATTCGAAACTGAAATCTGACATAAAACTTCCCGTCAAACGAGACCGGAAACTATGACTAAAAAAAAACACACGACCACCGCATTCTCGTCTAAGTCAATTACCCCAGAAAATAGTCGTAAAATTATATCACTCGCCGTGGTTTAGTGTCATCAAACGCACGCGTCAAGGTCAAGTTCGCTTGCACAATCAGGCAGTAAAAATATAACACGGCAACACTCTATTTGATCGTTAAATTGTTGTTTGCGGTTATAGAATAATAATAATAATGATAGTGTTGTAACGTTATTTTTATCATGATCGTAAAAGACGTAGACTCGGTGCAGACAGGTTTTATGGTCGGCGACTTGACGAATTGGCAGCGGAGGCGTGGAACTTCCACGTTGTGCATTCGCTATAGAGTCGCGGCTCAAGTTACGTGGTTGAATTGTTCTGACGTTTCATACGGCAAGCTTGTTAGTGGGGGAGTGTTTGATTGAATTATTCAAAGTGATGTTATTGATACTTGCATGATGAATATCGTATGGTATTTTGGTGTGACGCATCACTGAGCTATGGAATGAGCTAGATATATTGAGGAAGGAGATTGAAAATACTGTTGTTTTACCAACGGAGCCTGATTCGAGAGTAAATATTTATAGGTACACTTCACGCCTTTTAATCGCAAAGCAGAGTAGGCCGGTGAATTTCCTAAGCAACTACCCAAACGCATATATCCTAACATGATAGGGGTTAGTCGGGTCCATCGCCGTTATAGGGTTCACAAATCTCGTGGTATGCGAGTTTCATCACGTAGTTTTCCTTCACCGTATTAGCGTTACATTACGTAGGCATGGACTCTGAAAAAGTCCCATTAGTACGCGTGGGTCAGTAGTCAATCTCGCAACCTCCCGATTACATGTACCAGAACATTGGACCACAGACGTTATCCAACTTTATACAACAGTAAAAAATAAAGACTCTACATCGACGAAAACTTTGCTGTTTTTAATAATGTTATTTGTATACCTAGATATAAATCATACATGAAAGCTAATATATGAATTATGCACACGATATATGATTCAATCGGGCCACAACTAACGTCTGTCTTCTGCTTATTAATAGGCACAAAATTAAAATTTGCCAGTCTCACTCAATAAATTAAATATATTTTGACAAAAATTCTAAGACAATACTTTTCACAAAGTAATAAGACATTTTCAAGCAGAACCAATCACGTTGAGTGTCCTTGCAATCACCATGATTACTCGTACGCGATGTGAGTGTGTTGTTTACACAGTGGTTTTGCGTGGCTTATGGTAATCGTGACCTACATACGAACCACTGCCAAATGCATGCATATTGTACATTTATAAAAATATATTCATTATAAATGTTTTTAGTTTTCTGATGTAAAGTGTTAATTACATTAATACTAGTGGACGCCCCGCGATTTCATTCGCGTAGTTTCTGTATTTCATAGAAACTATAACACCCTCTATATAGCGACGCGACCAACAGGATCGGGGTAAAACGTATCCTATGTCCGTCTCCCGGTTCTAACCTCCCCACCAATTTTCAACCAAATCCGTTCAGCCGTTCTTGAGTTATAAATGGAGTAGTTAACACGACTTTCTTTTATATATATAGATATTAAAGAATTACCTAGTGTCACTAACACTACCTAGTGTCACTAACTAGGTAATTCTTTCGATATACGGCGTGAACGGCGTTTCGTATAATGATTGGTAATGGGTATATTATGTACCAGCATTAATGACGCAATAGTTATTTATATATTTAGTTATTGTAGAAATTTATTAAACGTTTTAATTTATTGATGCAAGATAGCTGGCAGAAGCTAGATTGAAGAAGCCGAAAACAGATTACAGTGGCGTGCAATTGGAGAGGCCTATGTCCAGCAATGGACAAATATGGGTTGATGACGACGATGAAGTCGGAATTATTATTGTTACATATTAGGGAGATACTGTTTCAAAAGCCCGAGGAATGTTTCTGAATCTTGAAATAATTTACCGCTTCAGTATTTATTTACTTTATATATTCACTAAAACATGTGTTGCTGACCTAGTTACAAATTATTTTACTCTTGTTTCAGATTTTTGATTCTGGATAACGGACGCCGTGTTATGAGGAACAAGGTTTGTTTTCACCTAAGCTATTTATGAACACGTTTTTTTTTTCATTTAAAATATAACTTTTTATGTAACTTAACTAAATACCTTAATTTTTCTTAAATAAAATGTTAATCGCTATAATGTTAAACCGAGATTTCTTTTTACTAAAATTCCATTTAAGTAAAATGAAATTCAAAACGAACCCAAAACAGCCCTAAAATAGGCGTATATATAACTTACACTAATAAAACCCAACGACGTGTAAAATTGACCATTACGTCACCTACGTGTTGCCTTCAGTCATTGTTTATCAACAACACGAAAAACAAACAAAACTTTGTACCGAACTTATCTTTACTATTATCAAACTGTTACCAAACAAGGCATGCCTGTGAGGCGTGAACAATGAAGTCATTTTGTGCTTACTAGCGCCATCTGTGTTTTCAGGAGGAACCACCTTCATGCATGAAGGTTTGACTTCAAAGGGCAGAATTTCAAATGTTTTCGTAAATTTTCCTCTCTTATTTTGGTTTCTGTTTTATGCGGATTGAAAATATTCGTATTAATATCTTCTTTGGGATATAATAATTCAGCAAACTGAAATAACAAGTTAGATATAAAAATAAGTAGTGAAGCAACTGTTTTCGACCGGTGAACTAGTAACTAGCTTGACTAACTACCTAGCGTTTTCGTGAATTCAAATTCGATTTTTTATGTTTCATTTCCCTTCTTAACACATTGGCGGACAGTAAAATAGACACAATAGATTTTTTATTGTTATGGCGCCTATAGGCGTTCACTGTCCGGGAAAGAGTTAATTTTATAATTAACAAAGACCAAAAATCTATAAAAATAATGCATCTATTTTATTTTTAGTTAGATTTTATTTATTAATGGTCTCCTTCATAAACAACAAACAGAATATAATGAAACTTTAGTATAAAGAATATTGTCTCTGATAAATTGTGTTCTTTTTTAATTTAAGGGTTGTTTTGTTAAAATTGTGTTCTTTTATAACCATTGTACACATCACGTAACTACATACATTAACGGGCATGTCATCAGTTTTTTTTTTAAAGTAAGTAATGGCGATCACTTACACGATGTCTTACATTTAAAGCGTCATCTTGTCAGCCCACTGCTGGACTTATTACATGCGCGCTAAAATAATCGTGTGCCTTCCAGTGCCAATGCCCGCCGTAATCTTAGTAGGGGTTATATTGAGCTAATATATCACTCTTTGTAAAGGCATCGGTAATAGGACTGGATACCTATCTGGACTTAATTAATCTATCATAAGAGAGTTCATAATTAAGTTGATACCTCTATTGCATTGGGTAGGTACAGAATATAATACAGCTGCCACAATTATGTGACTAATCTAGACAGATTGGCTAGCTTCTTAGATATTTCGCATATTATGCTCAACAAGAGTTAGCTTTTTAGTTAGTTAGACCTACAAAACTAAATGCTCACTAATAGAGTTCAATGCGTTATAAATAGTTTGCTTTAAATAGTTGTTCAACAAAAATCTAGAGTTATAAAGTTATTCTATAGGTAACCATCCACCTAGGTCTAGTTCTGGTGCCTTTTCCTTTGCCCTCAGCTTTGTACTACTAGAAACTTAAATTTAGCCAATGAGCTATAGGTAAGTACATAGCTAACAATCATGAAATGCTCCTCCTCATGTTTAACTCAATAACGTTCAAATTAAAGATATAAACTCCCATTGAAGTCCTATCAACTTCTTTCTTTTGCATGCAATTCTTTCTATGGCACAATAAATGCTATGGCAGATCAGAAACAGTGTAAAATGATATATTTTACACGAAAACTAAGTGTAATGATAACTTAACCCTGAAGAGCGAAATGTACCTATCTAGTACATCTAAATTTGTCTAAAACAAGTCAGACGAATTCCCATCGATATGAAGAACTCTTGCATAGTCCGCACAAAGATAATAAGCCAAGGGAGTCCTTTGCTACCCTCTGTTTTCTTTCTCAATAACTTCATACACTTGTAAAGATACGGCGTGTGAGTGAAACAAAAAATGCTCATCTATGAACCGTCTCTTTTCGCTATTACAATACAAAGAAAGGTCCATACTATCAGCGCCTTTTGATAAAGTTCTTAGTAGAGACTTCACTGTGATAGGTTTTGGAATCACGCCGAATGTGAAATACTTACTTGTTCTTCGTGAAAATACTTTTTCTAATTTTATTTTTGGCTGATTCGCTTTCTCTTGAAAGTAGTTGTTAACTGTATGTATTATGTAAGTAAATTGCTAAGACGATGAATACGTATTAGTATTGAAGATATCTCTACATTTTTCTAAATTTGTGCACAGAAACACACGCGTTTGACCACCATCCTGCCTGATGTTAAGCAGCGGCGTAGTTTACGATGGAGCACACTTGTTCATTAGGTACCTATTGCTTCAAACAATTTGTTTAATAATACATTCGAACTGCGGTCACAAACGAACGTTTTCATTTCAGACGCTAATAGATAACAGCTATTAATAACTCTATACTATAGTACCTAAGTAGTAGGTATGCACTTCTCACAGCGCCGCGATGCGGGTGCATCTTACTACAATGGCATAGCTAGTACGTATGGTTGTGGGCCACACATGTAGATCCCGTTGATGTACATACGTTAGCGTTAGAAATACCCAAGTAGCTACTATATTCATTGACAAAAGCTGAGCCAAGAACTCTACGCTTTAGCGGCCACTGCAGTGTGCTCTACGTTTTGCAAATCCGAGTCCATTCACGTCCGCGTTCAGTAGGCCGCAAATCAATGAACGCGCTGCATACATCTCCTTTGTACACACACGTACATTTCCCGTCGATTTACGACACCGCAAGTGGCGATAAATACGTAAACTATCGGCACTTTAAAAGCGCTAAAGTTGTAACAAACTCGCTCGCCGTCGGTCGCCGTAGTAGGTACAATGACATGAAGAGTAGGCGCCCGATGACGTCACTTTACTGGGTCGTAATGTGACGTCATCAACCCGTCACCTGCTAAGGACGATTAGGCAATAAAAAACAAACTTGATTTCGTCAATAGTGACGTTGTTTAATGACTGATTTCATTCACGGAAGCTTTACGAGCGCTCGGACGCAGCATTAAATTATTATTGCCGGAGTATAACTGTTCAAAGTTTATTGTAGCATTGTGCCTTTTGAAGCCTTTTTGTTCTTTGAGGATGTTTTTTTTCTGAATCGTAATACTGTACTTCTGATGTAGGTTGTGTACAGGTAACTATGTACAGTTTATTTGAATTAATAATAAACTTGACAGACTGTAATTTCTTAGTTCTATCTCACTAAATTAACAAGCAATTAAAAAATGATAATAGTTCAAAATTAAAATTTTGTCGAACTATATTCTAAAATCTAATTAAGTAACTGTAATATCAAACTTTGTTTTCTTTTGAAAAAAAAAGGTATACCTATAGGTACCCTGAAAAGGACTAAAAATGTTTCTAGGTTAGTTAGGTAAGGAAATGTAGAGCGTTAAGTTTTTAGGTAGATAGGTATGTCAATAATAGCAATATGCTTGTAGACTTTATTCTTGCATTATTTAATTTTATTGTTACTGGAGGAAATGTAGATTGTAATCAAGCAAGTAGGTAATTAAGTGCATATTTTATTTACATACTGTTGGATTTTATTTTAAGTAGGAATGTAGGTACTCAAGTATTTAAAACGCTCTCATTACAATGCGTGAGAACTAGGTACTACCTGCCTATGTTTTGTTTACAAATGTAGAGTCAATGTTTGTCCTCGTTAAAAAATCGTAAAATATTTAAAGATCATCCAGTACTTTACACTCAAATGGCAAGAGATCAAAACAACTAAATATAGAAACTCAACGCGAGCGCGTCCGTAGCTTCCGACCATCATAACTCAAATGCGTTGCAACAGGAATACAGAGGGCATGATACAAAGCCCCGCCTCAAGTATCATGGCCGATATCTTCGATCACTCCCTACGGCATTCCCATTGGTGCACTCGACAGAATCCAGCATGGCTGCCGGCAATTTGCCAATCAGTGATGCGCGATAATTTGAATGCGTGTTCCGAAGTCATCAGTTGCGTCACTCCGGCTCGCTCGTCCCCACGAGATAGAATGAGATAGTATCGCTGTGAGGGCATCATCGAAGCAGTTCCGGCAAATGCTCGTAGATGTCGCTGTACTTGGAGTTCTCAGAAAATCCAATAGATGGCGTCAGCGTAATACTTCCTGTCTTATAAGAATGTTATAAATTATGATACTCCTAATACACGTGTATTGTATGGTAGTAATTTTTCAATATTTTATTATAGGAACAAGATTTTTACTTGCGTCTATGTAGGTATACACGCATACGTACCGGACCGTGTATGTTAAGTATACGTTTAGGTACAATAGCTGCAAGTTTGGTATAGTTTTTAAGTTACACCTACCTAATACCTTTAATAACGTGTTAAGTACCTTAGTACGAGTACAGAAAGTGTTGTAAAGTTATAATTATTTTACCTAATATCACAGTATATATTCGCAGACCAATTATTTAGTTACTATATCTTATCTAATAAATACAAAATGACAGTACAAGAGAGATACCAGTCGGACTCTTTTCAAAATGCCCTTATTTTTTTATTTGTTTGTCAACATTTCGAAACTGTCAAACTCTATGGAAGTATTAACTATCCTGCCGGAAAAGCGTCCGTAGTGTATCAGTCCTTGATTATACCAAACGATATCTATAGCTTACCATCAATCATAAAGTCGGTAGTTACACATTATACGCGTAATTGCCTCTTTTTTCAATTTTGTATTTTAAATGAAAAAAATCGTAGTAATAAAAAATGTCAGAGATAAATGATAAGTATAAGGAATTCTTGATATTTTTTAGTAGGTATATGTAGCAAAAATAACAAATTATGTCTGCTAGAATGTTGTGATGGTAATTTGCATTACCATGCAAAAAAAGACTTGATAATGTAGTTGCCTACCTGATTTTACACTGAATTTCAATTAATCAAATACAAATAAAACCAAGGGTTTAGTATTTTTTTATTAATAGCCAATAACTTACTAGTTCTTAGCCGATTTTTGCCAGCAAACGTTAACATTCCGATACGTGAAACGACCCATTGATTACAGTGAGTATTTTTTAAATTACCTAGCAAACTACATTTGCCTAAGCATAGGTAGTATAAGCTCATCACCGCTTAGAAAACATCGTCTGAAAACTAAATAAATATGCGTAAGTATCATTGCAATTAATCATCATCATCAATCATCATCAACCCATATTCGGCCACTGCTACATATGGGGCTCTCCAATTGCACGCCACTATGTTTTCGGCTTTTGCCAGCCATCTTGCATATATCATCAGTCCACCTTGCTTGAGGGTGTCGTACACTCCGTTTGCCGGTCTCCACTCGAGAACTCGTTATCCCCAACGGCCACTGGTTCTATAATCAATTATTGAATACCTATGTAGGTACTTAGGCAAAAAAAGACTTGTATTAGGTTGGATATTAAGCTGAAAACGGATAAACATGTATGTAGAGTCGGCCAAGAAAGAGTCTGTCTGTCTTACACCCTAAGGTTGAAACTCATATGCTTAGACATTAAGGTTCATCTATATATATAAAAC